>JAHHUM010000739.1:0-151171 GCA_036173005.1 Crenichthys baileyi | reverse complement strand
GGAAGCATGACTTCTCTACATGAACATCTGAGACGAAAGCATGTAACAGTTGAAGCGGCAAGAGGAAGGGCCAGCACAGTAAAATAATTTATACCTAATAAGAAAATAAACATGCTAAATACTGTTAATTAATTTAATTCATGTTAATTTAGTGTTGCAGGTGTGGGCGCTGCCTTATTAATGTCAGTAACGTGAACTAATTACTGTCCTTTTTGTGTTTCCTATGCAGAAAAAAACAAGCAACAATGAACGAATACAAGGCACAGTATTCAAAGCAAAGAAGTAACTAGCTGTCCAAAAAATTCACTCAGTCTTAATAAACAAAATTGTAAGCGATGGGCCAAGGAGCTAAAATCTAGGCAGCCATCTTGTGCAACTGCCACCTGGTTCCACCTAAACCCTTAGTTATAAGACTACATAAGATGTGGTCACAGAAGCAGGACACAAAAAAATATGATGGCAGAGTATGATTAACTACACAATAAACAATTTCACAGCAAGTAACAACCTTACTTTACAAAAATGTTTTTAGATAAATTGGGAAAATTCTTAACATTGCTTTCTTAACTTGTTCATACTTTACTTGACTTATTTTGAAGGCTTAAATTATCCACTTCTGGTGTAACTTTCGCTAACTCTTTAACTTGACTAAGTTATTGCTAACCTCGATAAAATGACACGTACCTGTTGATTGTTTACTGTCTTCCTCAAACAACAGTCTGAAGTCCAGTTCCCCAGAACACTTTATTGTTGACATTGAACTATTAGAAGTACTATCGAAATGTCTTTAAAACGGACCTGTCTTACTCACTTCCATCCGACAAAATGCAGAACTCAGTGTCGACTTCGGTAATAAGGCGATAATTCTGCACTGAAAGTACTTAATCAACACCAGTAATGAGTAATTACACCTCAGCACAACGCTGTGAGTAACTAAAGTCCTATTATTCGGCTAACTTGTCCACCGCGTTTCTGCTCAGCTTCAGCGACTTTTATTCCGCTTGATCCTTGTGCTGCCTTCAAGTCTCATCGTAAAGTCGAATTTTATTATGACGGGGATGCTATAAGTGGGAAAGATAAACTTTCAAAGTAATTGACATTATTGTTTCTAGAAATATGGATGAGTTCATCTATTTATTTATAGTCTTTTCGATTGAGAATATATCATTTTGGTTGGTAATTTCAACACTAAAATTACATACAATGATGTAAAGAATAGCTTTTTTAAATTCTGACATACAGAAGCATAGTTTTCTTCACATTACTTTTTCTCTGTGTTCAAACAGTAAACTTTCTAGGATAACTTTTGTGGCATATCAAAGGCTCCATACACATAAGTTGCTACTATTTCATAATGACAAAAAAACTTATATCAGTATAATCAGATGCATGCGTACTTCCTATTGAGGCCAAAAGACGTTTGCTTCCTGTAAGAGATCGACTACATTTAAAGTAGGCCTATCTCAATCAGCAACGTTGCTTATTTCACCATGTTTGTCTTGCAACGAGAATGCAATGGAACATAAATAGGCTACCACCAAATAAAAAAAAAAACGGGCCTGTTCTTCCCAAGCGCCTCAGAAAGTGTAAATATTCTTTTTATAGTTACCTGCGTTACAGTGACACAGCTTTAGGGAATCATTTTAACTTGTTTTTTTTATCGTACTACTCCCAACTGATATGGTTTTCACATTTCCCTGTAATCATTAAGGCATCGTTTGACAGCCCCGTAATGACGTTCACGACGTTGTCGATGGAAGATACACGTTCAACTGAACTTATTGTCAGTTGCATTCACTGAAAAACGCAAACCATATTCATGAGGGAAAAAAGTAGTTCTTCTATATTTATCGTTTTGGTTATTCCACTTCGTGTTTTTCTCTTTCATAACTGATATTGAAGTCAGTTGGTAAAACCTGTTTAATATTTGGCTACACAAACTAAATAGGGCAATAAGTAAAAACTACATAATCAGTAAAATCCAAGTAAAGTGCTAACCAAACGAGATCTTTAACATTTGAGTTAAGGCTTGCTTGTTTGGGCTCTCTCTATTAGGACCATGGAAAAGTAAACTGCTATTTGTGTGGAAAGCTCAGAGACAGTTGTACATTTATTTAGGTCCTTAAAAATGCATTTTGTTTTTTCAGTTCAATACAGTTTTATTTATATAGCGCCAATTCACAACACATGTTGTCTCAAGGCACTTCACAAAGGGTTTGGAATGGTGTAGGGTTGTTGGGGAGGTTAGAATAAACTACGAGTGTTTGAGGTTGGGATTTTAGAATGGGCTATGTGTAAGGGTACTAAGTAAAATAATAAACGGATAAAGTTTGTCCATCTAGAGCCCACTGGTGGCCATTATTATACTAAAAACCACAAGGATTGGGGATACCTCTCTCTGTCAGACTGATTATAACCATTGGAAAAGAGAAGGTTGCAGAAATGGAGGGTGTGTTTGCACCTCAACCATAACTGAGCCGGTTTAGGCTAAACCTGACTCCCCCTTGTTCCATCCATCCAGGAGGGAGGAAGTCAGAGGTAAAAATAATTGGAGAGTGTTGTTTTCCTTTGCATTGTGTGAAAGGTGTGTAACTTTAACTTTAACTTTCAACTCAATAATTATTTTTTACTGAACTTGTTTTTATACATATTGTAACAAAAACTCCCAAATTTCACTTGGCAGCAGGCACATGCAGAGGGGGGAGAAGGGGACTGGAGGACTTGCCCTTTTTGCTCCTTAACCAAAAGTGCCCATTTGGTCAAAATATTTATTTTTTTATTTTTCATTCATTCATTCACTCAACATTTTATTTCCCTTATTTTTGCATTCCCCCTAAGGCCTAAACTGACATTTAAAAAAAGTATTTAAAAAGCTATTTTAAAATTTTTTTGTAAAAGAGATGACATGGGAAGGCCCCCCCAAATTTAATTTTTTAAACAATTCAATTTAGTTTTTTTATATAGCGCCAATCACGACACGTCGTCTCAAGGCACTTTACAAAAAAATCGGTACATACATTCAATTAATCTGAATCACTGAAAGTGCAGTAGATTCAGTTATTTATTTAAATTGGGTAAAAAGTTTGTCTACTAAGGAAAAACCCCCCCGATTTCATCCGTCAGTGACTTGCGCATTCACTCCCCCTGGATGAGCATTTAGAGACAGGGACAGTCATTTCATTGGGCTTTGCAGCAATCCCTCATACTGAGCTGCATGTAGGGAAAAAGTGGGGGAGGGGAAAAAAATCCCTTTTAACAGGAAGAAACCTCCAAACCCCGAACCCGGGTCAGTGTGAGCGGCCCTCAAACCCCGACCGGGCTGGGGGGGTTAGGGGGGGAGAACAGAGCAGAAAAAACACAAAAAGAAACAAAGAAAAGGGACTGATCCGGAGTAATTTCTATGGGGAAGGGGGGAAAAGGTTAAAAAGGGTTTAAAGGATTTTAGCTCCTTTAGCGTTTCCCCCTAGAAAAAAAAAAGAACAGATAAAAATCTGAGCCAGGGGTTTTTAATGTTAGAGTTGAAGAAGCACAGAGAGGGTTTGTTAAAGTAAAAGCCAGTTTAGTAAACTATGTCTTTTTAGGAGAGGGGAAAAAAGGGGTTTAAAAAAATTGGGAAAGGGCAGGGGGCCCCTTTTTGGATCACGGAGAGGGTGAGCATTAAAGTTGGGTTTCCCGCAAAAAAGCTTGGAGGGGGGGGTTCCCCCCCCCCAGAAAGGTGCACCCGGAGTCACAGAGTCAGGCCCCGGGGTTTTGCAAAAGGGGAAAAGGGGGGGAAAAAAAGAGAGAACAAAGTTTTAAAAACTGAAATAACAGAAAATAATACAAAATTGAAGGGGTAGCGGGGGAGAAAGTAGCCCAAAAAGGGTGAAGAAAATGGTATTTTTGGGCCTCCCGCAGCCTAAGCCTATGGGAGCTAAAAATACGGGGATAGCCCGGAAAACCCAAGCCAATCTAACTATAAGCTTGATCAAAAAAAGGGAAAATTTTTAAAACTAGCCTTTTAAAAGTAGACAGTTTGTAAACTAGAGCCCAATGATGGCCATTTTTTATCCCAAAAAAAACCCCAACAAAATTTGGGGTAACCCCCTTTTCAGATTGACCATAAAACCCTTGTAAAAAGGAGGGGGGGGCATACAAAGGGAGCCCGAAATCGAAGGGTGTTTTTTGCCCCCTCAACCATTAAAATGAGCCGGGTTTTAGGCTAAAAAAATGACTCCCACTAAACTCCCTCCAACAAGGGGGGGAAGAAGAAGGGGGTAAAATTTTAAAGGGAAAATAGTCAGGATAACCCCAAGCCACTCTAACTATAAGCTTTAAACAAAAAAGGAAAATTTTAAAAACCCTAGCCTTAAAGTAGGGCAGGGTTTTCCGCCTCCCTGGGGTTTTAAAAAAAAGGGGGTTTTTCCCCCGGAGAGGAGGGCCCGATAACTAAAAAAAAGGGTCTGCCTCCCAAATTTTACTTTTAGAGGGTCTAGGAACCACCCGGGGGAAACCCGGGAGTTTGAGAACGAAATGTTGTTAGGAACGTATGGAACAAAAAGATCTCTGATGTTTTTGAGGACCAAAAACAAATTTAAAGGGGTTTTTATGTGAGGAGGAGGAATTTTTTAAAATTTTTTAATTTTTTAACAGGGAGCCCCAAAGAAAGGGAAGACTAAAAATAAAGGGGGAAATATGATCTCTCTTTTTTTTTTTAAATTTTATCCCGAAAATTTCTTTCCCCAGCCCTTTTGAATCCCCGTGAAGGCTTTAAATGCCCTTTTGGGCCCTCCCGATTTGTTTTAAAAAATTAAAAATAGTCCAGCCTTGAAGGTTTAACCCAAAATTTCATGGATAGTTTTTTTAAACATCAATCCCCGGGAAAGGGAATTTCTAAATTTTGGCAATGTTTCCGGGGGGAAAGAAAAAAAAAAAAAAAAAAAAAATCCTGGAAAACCCGTTTAATATGGGATTTTTTAAAGACAGGGCCCGGTAAAAAAAAACACCAATTTTTTTTTCTTTATTAAGGAGGTAAATTTTAATCCCTCCAGGTAAGTGATTGACTAAGCAGTTTTTTTTTTAAAGACCCCGGTCCAAAGATACAACTTCTGTCTTGTCTAAATTTTAGAAGCAGAAAATTTTTTAAAGCCCCAAGTTTTTATGTTTTAAAGACATGCTTTTAGTCTATTTAATGTTGGGCTCACAGGATTTATGGAAAAAGAAAGCTGAGTTTCCTCGCATAACATGAAAATTTACTATATGCTGCCTGATAATTTACCTTTTGGGGAAGCATTATATGTAAAGAGAATTGGCCCAAGTACTAAAACCCTGTGGACTCCACAATTCCCCGGGGAGTTTAAAAAAATGATTTATCTTTTACATGAAAAAACTGGAATCTGTCAGAAAAAATAAGTTTAAAAACCAGCCTACGCTGTTCCCCCTGATCCCCCCGATATTCCACCCTTTCTAAGAGAATATTGATGACTTATAAATGCAGCACTGAGATCAACAGAACCAGTACAACACAAATCCATTATCTGAGGGTAGAGGAATTTCATTAGGATTTAGCAGGCTGTTTCAGTGCAATGGCTCTGAAACCCGCTGAAACTTTCAAACTGGTCATTTCTGTTTTAATGCTCACACTTTGATGGCAACTATTTTCTCAAGAATTTTAGATAAGAATGGAAGATTGGATATTGGTCCTTAATTTATTACGTCATCTCGAGCAATGCGAAGGGTTTCTTAAGCAAAGGTTTAATTACAGACTACCTTAAAGCTTGTGGTACATACCCATTTACTAAGATAAATTAATCATTTCTTAAATGGGCTGGTTATCAGAGGGAACACCTTCCTGTAACATAATTGGTTGGGATGTGGTGTCTAACATACAAGTTAAGGTTTAGATGAAGCTAATATTTCTGATAACTCAGGAAGCTCACAGTATCAAACAGTCCACACCAGATCAGGTCTACAGTTACTTCCATGTTGCTCACTTGTTGAGGCTAGTGAATCATCCTCCTGGGAGTGTGTCAAAGATTTATCTTCTTATAGAACAATTTTATTTTGGAAGAAATCCCATAAAGTCATGACTGCTGAGAGCTAAAGGATGGGGGGGATGGCTCAACAGAGCTTATGACTCTGTGTAAGTTTTAGCAACTGTACCTAAGAGAAACCTAGGATTATTCTTGTTCCTTCTATTTAATGATGAGTAAATAAACTGTATCCTAGCTTGGTGAGTGTCTTTTGTATACAACTAGGCTTATTTTTTTCCAGATTCAATAGATAGGATACCTCTAGGTGTGTAGAGCGCCATTTTCTATCCAATTTTCTAACATTGTGCTTTAAAGTACGCAGCTCTGAATTAAACCAGGGAACCAGCCTCCTATGAATAATTACCTTCTTTTTCAAGGGGGCTGCATTGTCTAATGCACCACGCAATGATGAAGTAACACTATGAACAAGAGAATCAATTTGTGAAGGGGAAGAAACAACATCATTGCCCTCATCTGTGTTTTTCTGTGATAATGGGGAAACAAAAAAAATGTTTAATAGAAAAATAACCCATATTCTTTGACAATTTAATGTTTTTCTAAAGCTCTAAAATTTCAATTAATTTGCATCCTGCTCTGCTCAGGATCTCTGCTGAGGGCCAAGTTTACAGAAACGGAAGGCTAACTCTACCGTCTTTTTAATTTAATATCCTTGTGGAATACAGCTTTCAGCTGTGCAACAATAATTTGGTTCAATTCAGTTTTATTTATATAGCGCCTATTCAAAACACATGTTGTCTCAAGGCACTTCACAAAAGTCAGGTACATACATTACAGTTAGTCCTAACCATTGAACAGTGCAGTCAGAGTTAGTTATTTATTCAATAAATGTTCAATAAATTGATCATAATAACCAAATGATAAATGAATGCCTTTCCTAAATTTTTCTATATTTTAGAAACCCTGGCATTACATGTTCAAATGTCAAAAAACGTGCTGTCACGAATACATTTGGAGATATATTTCCATAGCTTTTTGTTGTATCATCAATGACAAAAAAACATGGTAGTTTCAGAAGTAGCAGAGCACAAGGTTAATTTTCTATCAATAACATCTTTACATTTCTTAAGGAAATGTTTGACTGGGTAAAATGTGTGCAACGTTTTGATATCTTTCACACTTTATTATAAAATATTTGTCCAACACCTTTTCTCAGGGGATATGCTTAACTGATTTCAATCAGTGATTACTTGTGACTTTGTTACAATTACATTCAAGAACACATCACCTATAGATTTGTCATTGCTGAAAAAATGAAGAAAAACTATTTTCTTACACAAGGTATTGTCTGGATTAATCAAAGAAGCCTCAGACTTTTTTATGCAGTAACATATAACGACTATGAAAAGCTTTTAGAACCAGAACATAGTCTTCTGCTGTAATAAGAAAGCTACATTTATAGACAATGTAACCATAACTCAGAAAGTATCATTTTGTTCAAAAATATATATCTATATTTGATATATATATCAAATAAATATCAAAAAAATATGTTTATTTTTATATAATTTTTACCACATCATTTAAGATTCAGTATCTCTGTGGAGAGAAGTTTATAGTGTTTAGTGTTTATAAATTAGCATCCATGCTTGCTTGTGAAAACAGGACAAGATCACGTTTCTGAGTATTTGTCCCAACCAGCGGAGGATCTCAGTATTTACACAGTCAGCAGCTGTTTATTGCTTGGTGGGTGAGTGGGTGGGGCAAACCGTTGCTTTTTGCACGTTCTTTTGTTAGAAGGCCTTTCACAGTTTTCCCTGTCCACCAACCTATCCCACAGTTTTGTCAAGCATGGCCCTGCCATGTAGGTAACTCAGTGTATGGGGCAAGGAAAAGCCTGCAGAGGCCTAGTGGTGGAAAAGGTCGGGCGTTCACAGAAAAAAAAAGAATAATGAAAAAGAGACCATGACAAAAGATGAAAGTTGAAACTCATTTAATGCAAAACAAAATGCATTTATTTTATAAAGAACATAAATGAGGCTCGTGTTGCTCACATGCAGTTAATCAGGCTTAGCTATATGGGCAGCAGTCCTCTGCATGATAACTGCGGGACCCAGAATTTAAAATGAGAATCCATACTGTATGTAAATAACGTGTCAAGACAAATGGATAAAAATACTATATCTGCAGTTCTGTATTATCCAAAAGCCCAGAACATCTGGTTTCTTTATAAAGTACTTCCAGACAGTTTTTGAAAGTCTTTAAAAATGTTTAATTGTATCTTAATTTCTTTACGGTAATATTTAGTTCAGGGCTTGTACCCAATCAATCAACTAATGTTGTTTTGGTTGTTAAGCCACAGACAGGTGACAGAATGTCTTACAAGGCAAATCCTAAACAGCTATTAACCAAATACATATTTTTTTTTTAACTGTAATGAAATAAGTCAAAGAAAAATTTACAGAGGAAGACTAAAATACCTTCAGACAGCCTGACGCATTGACAGTTTAAATTAATACACGTACCAAAGAAAGAAATAAGGACTGAATGTAAATGTAAATTATGTTCAGATCACTTTTTAAGCTTTACAATGATGAGAAAAAAATATTTCACAGCCATTAGGAGAAAATATTTAACAGTAAGGCACAGGCATTAAGGTTTACATGATTTGGGAGGTGGCGATGGTACAGGGGTAAAGCGCGCAACCCATGTACGAAGGCTACAGTTCTATTTCCTGTGGTCAACTTACAAAATAAAGGCCACCAGTGCCACAAAAAAAAAGGTTTATATGATCTAGTGAACAAATAAAAGTAATTGCTCTGTCTGCTTGCAGTGAAAAGTAATCTCAACCTCTCCACTTACAAGCTTAAAAAAATGTTTCATTTTTAATACATTAAATAAAAAATAAGCATCGAGAGCACCCGGCTTTGCCCCAGCTGACCCCACTGGGAAAATAATCCTTTAGAAATACTATGGAAGACTTAAGCAAATCTTGACAGAGTTGAACTACTCTAATTTTAGTGTTTCCTTTGAGGAATGGTTACAGACCTTGTAATATTAGAACAACAAAAAGGCGCCTCTGGTTCAATCAAACATCCACTGCAAAAGTCTGTTCATCCTCTTTCTTAACTAAAAGGAGCTTCTCTTAAAGCCTCTGCTTGTTTTAGAGGTTTGGCTGTGTTTTGCTCGTCACCGTTCATCCCCAAAGTGGGCTTTGGGGTTTCCGTTTCCTGAAGGATGTCAATATGCAGCTTCTTGCTCCTTCCCTCCTCGCTACTGCATTTCGGCTTTCCCTCCCTCTTCCTCTTGCAGACTAAGCCAGAATTCTCTTCACCAATTCGACCCTCTGGCACCCCCAACACTCGCAGACAGACAATAGCGGAAGCTTGCTCTGCAAACTTTTTTGACTTCTCCCTGTTAGAAACAAAATACACAGAAGCAAACTGAAGATGATTCAACATTTAAGGGCTTATTTCTCATTCTAAAACATCCTTTGATGCTCACTTTTAAGGGACATGTAATGATTTCAAATACACTTGATATTGATGCTTATTTCTATATCAAGTCATTTTGTTTCATCTGAATGAGGTCATGTTTCTGTACAGGTGATGCATCTGTTTAATCTTTAAGGTATGACAACACGTAGTTGAAACATTAAATCAAATAATCAAATAATAAATTAATAAAACAGTGATCAGTCTTGACCTGCAAATCATTGAAGATTCAGACAAAATCAGACAAAATGCCTATATTTTAATAATGCTTGCATTATTAAAATATAGGCATTTCATTTTGTAATATTTTTTTTGTTTGGGGGGGGTCCTTTTTTTCTTTTATCTTGACTTAAAAAATGCTTGCTGTATTCAGATAATTTTAACAAATGAATGGGCCCAAGTCTGATTTTGATGAACACTCACTGGTTTTTGTGGTCCTTTTTACAGTGAAATGTAAAAGCAAGCACAAATCATGGTTATTAAAAGAAAAATATTGCATGCAGCACTAATAATTATCCATTTTTATAAGATTTTATTTGTCAGAGAAAATGTTGCCTTGTAAAAGTTAAAATCTGTCCATCTTTATCAACATTTAATCATATCTGTTCCATTCTGTAATTGGTTTTGATAGCCACACAAAATCATCCCATGGGCCGCAAGTACTATGGACACCCCTGATCTAAATGTAAGACCTGGTAAGGACTCAGTATGTGAAACCACAGAAATGAAAGTAGGTGTTGATCCTTAGTAACTATAATAGAACTATAACAACGTATAGAACGCTATAGTTAGTAATATTTTAAGTGTAAAATCTTTTTCTGATGACATTAACATTACATCCTTTACAAATGCAGTGTAAAGCGTATCTAAACACCGGGTGTACTCCTGCTATTAAAATGTGCTCCTCCTAATTTGTTTGTGGCTTTAACTTTGGCAAAATATCAACAAACAAATCAGTTAGGAAGAGACAAGACAGGGATAACATTTAACGTGGGAATCCAAGTTACATCTCAGAAGAACCAATCACAATGCAAGTCTCATAACATGTATGTGTACTTACCAGAGGGATGATCTATATTTCCTGTTGGCCACAGTCACAGTTGACTGAAATGCTCGATCCTGAGAGCGCTGCACCTGAAACGGGAAAAATACTGCTTATTTAATGCACACTTGGAAAACATCTTTGATAGCCTGGCCCACCACATTATCACAGTATATGCCCAGTATATTAAAAAGAGAAGGGAGCATAAACGTTAAATGGCAAACTAAAAAAACCTTTTGAAACAAAGTCAAGAAAGAGGGCAAAGAGAAGGGGAGACATTCGGCAAAGCCAAGACAGCCGCATCGAGGACTATAGCCTCTGCACATGGTCGCGCGCGGAACCCCTACACCACTAGCGCCACGCCTGTGCGGGTGTTTTTTTTTTAGTAGATTTGATGTGGCAGATTTATTTTACATGCTGTTTCTAGAGTTTTTTAAAATACCTTTTTATTGTCTTTCAGATTTTATTTTGTTTTATTTTTATTTATTTTTGCGTTACTGTTTTCGTATTTCGAGGCCTTTTTCAGATGGCTGCCTGCTCATACTTTTCTGAGTGTTTCTTTTTTGTGTTGTGTGTTCTTGTTTATCCGCCTTGTATGCATTTTGGAGCTAACCGTTTTGTGAATAACTTTGTTTTTATTTTATTTTTCACAACATTTTTGTTCGGAGATGGCATGAAATGCCATGCTCCCATGGTTTACTCCAGAGATAGCTCTCCGTAGCTCCCATTGAGCTGCCCAAAAGTTTACGCAAGCATAGAGATAAGAAACGCAGGACACGCACCACATCAGGTGTAGCAACCGGAGTGGATGGTAAAAATTTGCCACCCATCTCATCATAAAGGGAAATGTGAGATCCATTCCCAACAAAGTTGATGAATTGGCAGCGCTAATCCAGCTTCAGAGAGGTTACAGAGAGCAGCTTTGGTCATGCTGATGGAGCATGGCAAACTGCGCTAACTCCAGACACAAACATTGAAACAGACGGTTTCAATTTAATTCCAGCCAACAGAACCAAGAAGAGTAGTAAGAAAAGAGGAAATGGTCTGGTTATGTTTGTGAATGATAGATAGTTAAATGGCCAGAGTTGCACTATCAAACTGTATCAAATCTGTAGTCCTTCTGACATTGAACTGCCAGCAGGAGGACATTATTTGCCACAGGAGTTATATGTTATCACGATAACAGTGTGTGTACCCCTCTCTGTTAATGCGGCAGGTAAATGTGACGTCATCCACATTGTTACCAGCAGCCTGCAAACACAGCATTCCCAGGCCCTTTTCCTGGGGACTTTAATCATATCTTCCTCTCCTCCACTATCCCCACCTTCTCCCAGTATGTAACCCCACTGCACCAGAGACAATAAAATGCTGGACTTTTTGTATGCCAACACCAAACAGGTCATCACCTCTCCCTCCCCTGGGAGGGCTCAGATCACAACCAGCCTGTGTATAAACCCCTGGTACACAGACAACCCATTGTGACACATACAGAAGAACATGGTCAGATGAGACTTAAGAAGCTCTGTTGGACTGTTTTCAGTTCCATTCTGTGGGAGGAGCGATGTGCTCCTCTAATGGGGAGGACATAGAAAACACTACAGACTGCATCATTAACTTCTTGTGGACAACAAATTGAGGATGTCCACTGAAATCTGTGCAGAAGGAACTGAGAAAAACCAAGGATGGAAAAAACATCTACAGGAAGAAGATGGAGGACCAATTGCACCAGAACAAATTTTTTAAGTCCTTGACTCTAATGTTGCTACCCCAGCAGATGATGGCATAAGAGATCACCCTCTCCACAACAGACTTATGGAAGATATGCAGCATCACTGAAGGACCTAAGTTCCTGAAGAAGAACTGTCTGCTCTGTCCCTTATTGTTTCTCTTAAAATCTACAATCATCTATTTTGTTTTATTCATGTTCAAGAAGACATGACTGTTTCTACACCATGCCACAAAGCATCCACCAGCTTTCTGTACTCAGCTTCTTGTCCATAGTCAGTTACCCTCGCAGGTCATCTAGCATGGAGCCCATGCTGATGTAAACTGCTTTGTATAGTCTGATGTAACACTTGGGTGCCTCTCACCTCCCTTAAATGTGCCTGAAGGTGAATGGCATTCATCTTCTGGTTCTGCAGGGCCCTGTTCACAATGAAGCGGTCATCAGTGTGGGATGTGGCAAAATGTCCACCTCTAAGCCTTTCTCGGACTCGTCCAGACACTCTGTAACCCTCTAAGCTCAGTGGCCACTTCCGCCTGAGATAATTCTGTTTGAAGCCTCGCAATGATGAGGGGACTGTTGAACCAGAAATTTTTTTGGCCGATTCATGGATCAAACAGCTGTTGTGAATTTTGTCGTTAAACTCCTTGTTAGAGAACAGCATGTTACGCCAAAAGTACTGAAACATTGATCAGTTGTACATGTACATTCAAAAAGGTTGGAAAGGGCAAATTAAATTCAACTGTAAAGGTTTTAGTGCATTTCAGGTTCATCCTGATATTTCACCCGAAAGCTGAATATCCCTAACTTTTTGTGAGTAGTGCACATCACTAATCTGTGATTATTCGTGATTACACACATAAAAAAGAAAGATAATATGCTTTTAGTAATATTTTGCATATTTTCAAAAGAAAAAATATCAAATCAGCCACATATTTATCTGACGAGAACTAGCTTCTAATGGTTTCGGAGACATGATTTATGCGGGGACATGATTTGACTAATAATTTCAAGATTAGTCAGAAGCCGTTCTAGTTCTGGGTACAGTTTATGCTGCGCTTTACTGTCCAGATAAAAGCTGGAGCATGGACTGTTTCAGATCTATAAACAGATCTTACGACTTATTCATATCCCACAGAAATAGTCCCAGAACCTTCCAGAAACAATACAAGGTTCAACCCAATATGATACAGGGCTTTGTTGTAAGTCACAATAATAAAAGTGAAAAACTGAAACCTAAAATTAAAAATCCTAAATCATTATACCATAATGTGATTTGGCCTCTTTTAGAGCTGGTACAGCCCCATTAAAGGTCTTTCTGCGTGGACTGTCTCCTTATTCATTTAATTTAATTTCTCCTGTTACCTGTTACAAGTGTAAGTGCACGTGTGACCGTTTCTGTTAGCCCTGAAAGAGATGGGCGACCTGTCCTAGATGTATTCTGACTCTCAGGCCTTCACTGCTAGGGTAGGCTCTAGCGCCCCACACCCTAAATTAGGAATAGAAGTGGATGAATGGATGACCTAAATAGTTGCACATCATAGTTAGCCGCTCAAACCAAAAGAACACCTTCAGATATCACAGCAGTCATTTTACCAGCCATGAAATTCCACCTAAAGTCTGCATGTGTCTCCATTTTTCAGATGAAAACTCTTATTTATTTCCAGCAACTAAATACAGAATGAAAATGAAGGTTATACATACCGTTTCATACTGCGGCTGCTCAAGTTTTTCTTTGCGGCTCCACTCCAGCAGGAACATCTTGGGTGTGATCTGTGGTGGATAATCTCTCCTGCAACCAAAGAGAGAAACCACAGGATGAAATTTCTCAGAGGCAATTTTTGGCTGATATTTACAATATTATGCACACATTCTTCACTTTTATGTACTGATCAATTTGATCAAATCACAATTTGACAAGTATATGTTTTAGTCTCTAAACCAAGCCAAACGGATTTACTTTTACAATTGGCACATTACAGCTAGTGCTTTAAAGCTCTGCTTAATATTTATAAAAGAAACTTTATTAGAAACTGCTATTGGATTATTTCAATTGTTACGGACACGGAGACATAAATGAAAAGGAAAAAAAGAAGCATGAAAGAGAGAGAGATATGGCAAAAAGGAAAAGGGGAGAGAAGGAGAAAATAATGGAGGAAAGAAAGAAGGATGAAGATAATACAAGATAACACCCTGCTTGCTTCTACACCTACAGAAATGTTCATATTAATAGCTTTTTTACCAAAAACTGCACAGTGCTTATCAATGCAAGATGTATTAAGTGGTAAATGTGGCTCAATATAGAACATCTGTGTATCTGTTAACACCTGAATCTAAACACCTGTGGGTCTGAGTATAAGCGCTTTTGTATACATGGTTTCTCCAGAAAAATATGCAATAGCGAGTGTGGAGGAGATCCGAGCCAGACATCCAAAGGCCCCCCAGAGCACAAGAACCCCAGGAGAACCACCGCTGGGACTACTGCAACCCCCCTAGAGAAGTGCAGAGGAGAGCCCCAGGGGAACCACCCAGCAGCACCAGTGCAGAAGCCCCAGGGAGCTGGAGCGACGAGCCCAAAGGCCCCGCCGACAGCCGTCTATGCCCGAGCAGATCCAGCCATGGACAACAGAGACCCGAGACCCCGGGACATATCACTCCCCAAGCAGAGGGCCGACAGTGCGCAGGGGTCCAGGCCATGGCAAGCAGCCACCAGGAGTGAGCCAGTACAAATCAAAGCACCCAGCCCCGGACACCCGCGAGCAGATACAACAACCACCAGCAGGTAGTGTGGCGGTGAGGAAATAGGCCCCACACTTGATGGGGGCCCTAAACTGATTCAGGAGAGGGAGCAGCCCAAGACCCAACCTGACACAAAAAACAGGCACACACAGTCACAATCACACATTCCCACCCTCATGCGTACACATAAAAACACTCACACCCACGCACCCAACGTAAAGACAAACAACAATGGACGTTGTACACTCGCTCACACTCCCCATACATACTCTATACTCCCAGGTCCAGGTGCCGATTCCCCATTGGGGCAACCAGGCGCTGGACCCAGGAGGTGCTCCCTTTCCCTCCAGGGGTGGAGACAGGTAGACAGCCCGACCTGAACCTGGTCCGGGCTAGCCCGGGCTCGTGCCTTAACCTGAGCGACTCCCCGACACCGTGGCCCCGACCTCAGTCCCCAATGATACCCATCCTCATCAGCAGAGGGGGCCATGTACAAAAGAGGGGTCTACATGGTCCAAACTAGCCCGCCAACCAGAGCCCCCACAGAATGAAATAGTCCCAACCCCCAAATGAACCCCAACATGAATTTCCCCACAGAGCCACCCCCAACCAGGACACAGATATCGAACACATGCCCCCGAACCCAAACACCATGAATCCCCTCCCTACAGTACATTGGCACACCCCCACAGGTGAGCTTCATCCCCAAAAAGCTGACTAAGCAACAGCCACACAGCGCAGACTACACACACAGCCCCGCTCCAAACACCCCCACTGAATCCTGCTCCCCGCCACGATGGCAAGGCAAGGCAAGGGCCCCGCGCAACCCCAGCCACCGCCCACAGGTGAAACAGGGTGGACACCATCGAGCACCACGCCCGCAACAGAATCCCAGGCCACATACCAAGATGGGACAAACTCACCCAGCCCAAATCCCGAACAGAAGGCCTGCTCCCTCTCCCGGCCCCAGATGGCAAACAGCAAACGGGGGTGTGAAAAGACCCCAAGCCTACCTCCGCCCGCTCAAATGTGGTGGTGATGGATGTTGTTGTAGTGCACATTTAAAAAGAAAAACAGGTGGGGAAGAGCGTCCCACCCACCCAGAACCCTCACTGTCTACATGCAACTTAATCCTTAGAGGTGAGTGCAGGCACCAGAGGTTAGGTTAATAAAATACCCTCCCTCTTGATGCCATTGAGCGTGCCCACTCCCAAGGTCTAATTGTACAATAAAATTGGGGCACAGACTGCAGAAATGGAAAACCCTTGTGACACTACAATGACGCACCTGCACCCCAAGGCCCTACATGAGTGGTAGTGTGATGGAGTGGGCGGAGGTAGGTGTCCGGGGATGGGGAGGGAAGAACTGGGGGAAAAATGCTCTCCCAGGGAGCCAGCTCCCCTGCTGACCCCAACAGGCATAGGCAGCCCCGTTTTCAGAGTTCCAACAAAGGACGGAGGCATAGGCACATCCATAGCGTGAAAGGCTAGGGACCAGGCCCCGGGACCCTGCCCCCACTTTACCGGCATTTAGTGTTGTAATGGGTTACAACATTGAAGGCCAGTAAGAACTTTTCTGGAACTTTCAAAATACATTGCATAAACCTGCTTCCAGCACAGCCAGGAACAGGAGTAACAGCGGACTTCCGGTGACATCACTGTTTGAATAAAAACTCCGCGCAGCAACAAACAGACCTCTTCCACGCAGGTCCCCAGCGGACCTGGACAGATGGACACAGCGCGCTAATGTCTCTTTACTGGCAACCAGACATAACTCTTCAAACTGGATCCAAGAGTGTCATATGATCACGTGATCATATGCATTAAGTTAAGTAGGAAGGAAATGCTGTTTGTGTATCCAGTATTCATTCATTCATGAACGGGAGTACTTAAGGTGCAAGCTTAGCTTGACTTTTCTCTCTGAGGTCTACAGAAGGAAACGGTGTTCCAGAGAGTTTCCTGCAGTGACCCTGTCTTTACAACGCCAAGTGGAGCAGTTTTTCATTGTCTGAAGGAAGGACACCACATCACCGAGGCTACATTAATAACGTGCAGTTTAATTTAGAAAACTCATTTTCTTCCCCAGAGGTTAGATCATGATCCTTCACCATTTCGTGAATCTATCCAGCTTGACTTCTCAGATGGACATGGTCCACCTTGCGAGCATGGTGTCCGTTTTAAGCAGCTTGAATCCCTTGCTAAAGACATAGAAGTTTTTGATCCAGATACTCAAATATTGGTGCTTACCTGTTAAAGGTTGAACCCTTGTTTAACCCTTTCTCTCTCCTAGACATAGCTACTGACTGAGCTTTTACTGTGACTAACTCTCTGGGCTCTCTTCAGACTCTAAACTTGAAAACTGGCTCAGAGTTTATCTGTTCCTTCTTTCTAGGTGAAACGACTAAAGGAGCTACATCCATTAACATTTACCTTTTCCTTCCCATAGAAAGTACTCCTAGATCAGTGCTTCTTTGTTCTCTTTGTGTCTCTGCTCTGTTCTCTCTAACCCCCAGTCGGTCGTGGCAGATGGCCGCTCACACTGAGCCTGGTTCTGCTGGAGGTTTCTTCCTGTTAAAAGGGAGTTTTTCCTCTCCACTGTCGCTACATGCATGCTCAGTATGAGGGATTGCTGCAAAGTCAACGCCAGTGACTGTCCACTGTCTCTACATGCTCATCCAGGAGGAGTGAATGCTGCAAGTCACTGACTGGATGCAATCTGCTGGGTTTCCTTAGATAGACAAACTTTTTATCCAATTTGAATAAATTGCAGAATCTGACTGCACTGTTCAATGATTCGGATTAATTGTAATGCATGTACCTGACTTTTGTGAGGTGCCTTGAGACGACATGTGTTGTGAATTGGCGCTATATAAATAAACTGAATTGAATTGAATTGAATAAACCTTCAACTTGTATGTTAGACTCAATCCCAACCAAATTATTTAAGGAAGTGTTCCCTCTGATTACCAGCCCCATTTTAGAAATGATTAATTTATCTTTAGTAAATGGGTATGTACCACAAGCTTTTAAGGTAGCTGTAATTAAACCTTTGCTTAAGAAACCTTCGCTTGATCGAGATGACTTAATAAATTACAGACCGATATCCAATCTTCCATTCTTATCTAAAATTCTTGAGAAAATAGTTGCTAATCAAATGTGTGAGCATTTACACAGCAAAGACCTGTTTGAAGAGTTTCAGTCAGGTTTCAGAGCTCATCATAGCACTGAAACAGCTCTGCTGAAAGTCACTAATGATATTCTTATTGCCTCAGATAATGGACTTGTGTCTGTTCTGGTTCTGTTAGATCTCAGTGCTGCATTTGATACAGTCAATCATAATATTCTCTTAGAAAGGCTGGAATATGCTGTAGGGATCAGGGGAACAGCACTAGGCTGGTTTAAATCTTATTTGTTTGACAGATTCCAGTTTGTTCATGTAAATGATAAATCATCTTTAAACTCCAGGGTTAATTGTGGAGTACCACAGGGTTCAGTGCTTGGGCCAATTCTCTTTACTCTATATATGCTTCCAATAGGTAAAATTATCAGGCAGCATAGAATACATTTTCACTGTTACGCTGATGACACTCAGCTTTACTTATCCATAAATCCTGATGAGCCCAACCAGTTAAATAGACTACAAGCATGTCTTGAAGACATAAAACTTGGATGACTTTAAATTTTCTGCTTCTAAATTCAGACAAGACAGAAGTTGTCGTCTTTGGGCCGGAGTCTTTAAAAAAGAAACTGCTTAGTCAATCACTTAACCTGGATGGCATTAAATTGACCTCCGATAATAAAGTAAAAAACCTTGGTGTTATTTTTGACCGGGACATGTCATTTAAATCCCATATTAAACAGGTTTCTAGGATTTACTTCTTTCATCTCCGGAACATTGCCAAAATTAGAAATATCCTGTCCAGGATTGATGCTGAAAAACTAGTCCATGCATTTGTTACTTCAAGGCTGGACTATTATAATTCTTTACTATCAGGATGTCCACAAAATGCAGTTAAAAGCTTTCAGCTGATTCAAAATGCTGCAGCAAGAGTTCTGATGAAAATTAAAAAAGAGAAATCATATTTCCCCTACTTTAGCTTCCCTTCATTGGCTCCCTCTTAAATCCAGAATAGAATTTAAAATTCTCCTCCTCACATAAAAAGCCCTTAATGATTTAGCTCCATCATACATCAGAGATCTGATTGTTCCATACGTTCCTAACAGAGCACTTCGTTCTCAGACTGCAGGTTTACTGGTGGTTCCTAGAGTCTCTAGAAGTAGAATGGGGAGGCAGATCTTCAGTTATCAGGCTCCTCTCCTGTGGAACCAGCTCCCAGTTTTAGTCCGTGAGGCGGACACCCTGTCTACTTTTAAGGCTAGGCTTAAAACTTTCCTTTTTGATAAAGCTTATAGTTATAGTGGCTTAGGTTATCCTAAACTATCTTCCTTATTTTACCTCCGTCTTCTTCTCCCCTAGATGGATGGAGTAAGGGGGAGTCAGGTTTAGCCTAAACCGGCTCAGTTATGGTTGAGGTGCAAACACACCCTCGATTTCTGCTACCTGTATGACCCCCTCTCTTTTCCAATGGTTATGGTCAATCTGACAAAGATTGTGGTTTTTAGTATAACAATGGCCATCAGTGGCCTCTAAATGGACAAACTGTCTACTTTTAAGGCTAGGCTTAAAACTTTCCTTTTTGATCAAGCTTATAGTTAGAGTGGCTTAAGTTATCCTGAGCTATCTCTGTAGTTATGTTGCTATAGGCTTAGGCTGCTGGAGGACATAATGACCACTTTCACCCTCTTCGCTACATTCTCACACTACTCTTCAATTTTGTATTATTTGACTTTATTTTAGCTTTTAACTTTGTTCTCTCTCTTTTCGCTTCCTTTAAGGTTTAAGAAGATGTGGAAAATGGATGGATGATCATTGCTCTCTTATGAGTTTTCCATGTGGTGATTAGTGTGGAAGCTTAAAGCTTTGTTTGGTAGATTAAAAGTGTTACTATTGTTTTTACAATATGTGAAAATGAATTCTGTGTGGACTGTTCTGGGCATAAGGAAACAGTCACTCTGAGGAGCATGCAAGACCTGTCTGGGAAAAAGTTAGATAAGGAAAAGTTCTTGGCATGAGGAAAGACTAATGGACTTGTTATTGTAGAAGCAAACCTGTAGGCTGGATAGAAACAGTCCAGCTGGAAAGAATTATTTATATCTTGAATCCTGCCAGGTCGTTTTGACATTAGAGTTCAGTATGCCAGAAAATGTGAGTAAATGGAAAAGATACTTTGGATTGGTCAAACGTTTCACATACACAACAATGACATGACTTTTGTATATATATGTCCTGACTCGTGTCAGGGATTTGGGATTCTTTGGGATTTTGAATTATGAAGATGTATTGCAGCATCTGACAAACATCGATGTTATCCTGAGGAGAATTTCAAGATCAGGTTTTTCCCTTAACTTTTAAACTCTCAGAAGCAAAGAAGCAGCTGTTTAGTAATCCTTTTTAATGCAACATTGCCAGCTGTTTCATCCACATTTAACACATTCGTTAAATATGGTATATTTTATTACACCTGATGTTATACTGATATAGACTCGAGGTCCATTGAAATTAAATATATTATCTAATATGTCTTAACATAGTAAAAACTGCTGTAGGTATGCGGAATTATCGTACTGTTTATCATTCTCCTGACATTATTTTATCATCATAGGAATTTTGATTTATTGTGATGACAGGACAACAACAAAGAAGTATTGTTAGTTCCATTACTTTTACTATTTTTTCACTGTTGGTTCCAGGAAAGCAGCAATAAATTCATCCATTCAGTTGTTTTTTTTTTTTTTTGGTAAGAGCAGTATTTGTGTTTGTTGGGCTTAGACTGCAGTGACGTGCACAGATATACTATCTATTTCCAAAACAAGACTGTAATGTATTTTTATCATCACTTTTATCATTATTGCAAAAATATGTGATAAAATTAGACATATTACTGTCTAAACTGGTTGCAAATGAAAAGAAAACTTCATACTTGAGAGGCACAGGCTTGATAAATAAAACATATAAATGTTTAAGGTTTTAAAGCTTCTCAATGTTTGGTTTGTTTTAATCTCAACATCGACAGACTTACCGTTCAAACTTGACAGCCATGGTCATCAAATCTCCATCCATTATTGGCCTGTCAGGCTGATTGCTGCTGTGAAGGGCATCCTTCTTGGCCTGCAGCTGTTCCTGGATCTCCTGGTAAAACTTCTGCAGTCCATATGCCTCACTGCAGTACAATGCACTCACATATTTTTAACTCTACACAACACCTTAAGATGCCTTACTGATAATATTCCATTCTCTGCCTGGTTTAAGCAAGCAAATGTTTTAGACAAATAAATCATGTACCTTATCTCAGCATTGGTCTGTGCTGCCTGCACCTGCCTACCCAGCGGAGACTCCACCTTGTCTCTTAACATCTGGCACAGGCAGTACTTCGTGTTGAAAGCATGGTTGTCATATCGGATTGCCTGTAAACAGAAAATGAAAGAAATTAGGTCTGAAAATTATTGTCAGAATTATGGGAAATGTCAAAAATATTACCATAATGAAATTGTCAAATCATTAGCTAGTAAAAGCACTGTTGACTTAATGAAAGAATTTCATTCTTCAAATCCCGAAGTTAAAAAACATGAGGTAATTATGCAGCACAAATTAACCACTGTTTGCTACTCTGCTATTCTCCAACTGTGCATAATCTGCACTTATTACTGCAATTAACTTCATGTTCTCTCTCAGTGTTCATGTTTGTCTCTTCATAAAAGTTCATTCAGGCCTGCCATTACTGTTTAGCTCCTGCAGGAGGTCATTGGGCAAACTGCTGCTGCCAATAACCTTCTGTTCTTTTTTTAATATATGATAATCTTGACTCTTTTTTTGTATTTACTCCATCTCTCGTCTGAACAAAGTCACTGAAGAAGCAACTGCTGTCTATAGATTTTACCACTGGCTTAGAATCTATATGTTAAGCTGTGCCTCTCTAATAGATGAAGGTGTTAAAACAGCTACCATTGAAATTAACGCTTTACCCTTTATTTAACATAGAAAGAACTCTATCAGTAGATGGCTGATCACACCAAGCCAGGTTCTCCTGAGGGTTTCTTCCTATTCAAAGGACATTAGTTGTTTCAGCGGTCACAACATACATGCTCATTATGAGGTAAAATTACAAAGTTCCCAACTCGATGCAATCAACTGGCCATATTCTTGTTCAGAATTCCTACAAAAGGCAGTGATTCGATGCAATAAGCTGCATATTCTTAGAAAAGGTTTTAACTATTGGAAAATAAACAGATGACAAACAAATGATAAACTGAACATGACTTCAGTGTTTTCTAACTAGAATCAAATTGGAATGTATGTAAATTAAATATATTTATGTACAGGAATTTGATCTGCTTGTTTTGTAAAGTGCCTTTCACATATTTGACAAGAACTGACACTATTTAAATAAACTGAAATGATTTTAAAATTATTTTTACCCCAGTCATTACTTTTAATCACTGTGTTGAGTTAGTGCCAGTCAAACTTTTTTAAGCTCTTATGATATTATATAAACATTTCCACGATTATAAGTCAAATCAATCCATAGACTTCTTACAGGAAGCCTTTCAGTGACGTTGCAATTAAAATTGCTCCTAAACCTAAAACTAAACTCATGACGTTCATTCATTATGCTTTAAGGCAGCTGATTCCTCTGTTTTGTACACAAAGCATCGGAAGATAACCTTAGGGATATCAGACAGATAGTTAGGAACTCGAAATGGAAGGTTACTTTGAAATTATTCTCTGTGTGTTGGTGAGAGAGTAAATATGTAAAATGATAAAAACCACTACTACTACTACTTTGTAAAGTCATTGGTTCATTGGTGTGGCTTCAACTTGTAAAATAACATTTTGCATATATTCAGGACATTTTAACAACAACATGATCATGCTGATAATCATGATAAAGTTGCTCACAATAACCATGATACTATTTGTTTAATTTATTTATATCCGTTAGGAATATGGCTTAATTTAAAGTTAGCTTTCATTATCATTGCTGTCAATTTGTTAAAAACAGCTTAAGACTAATGCCTGGTTGACATGGCAGGATTTCTATGACAATTTTTGATCCGAACTTTCCCTTCCACCATGCCCCAAACATCGGGATGGCTTTTAAGATAATCTTTTCAGATCTTCCTGCTGTGTGTGGTGTGTTGTGATCTAGTCTGCTCGGAAGGATGTTGGTACCGCTCCAACCTAAGACAAACAAGGATGCAGCCTGTTGAACATTACGTGTAGTCAATCAGAAAGCGAGGTGACAGAAACATGGAGGGGAATAACTCTGAACTCAGGTTTGATCCCGAGAGTTTTCGAAATTTACCATCTATGTTCATGAGTGATATCTGTTCGTGGGCGGCGTGTTGTGCTTGCCATGTGGCTGTACACTACACACTGTAAAACCGAACACCTACAATTTTTCACCCACATTCATGTATGTGGTCTCTTAGGTTTTGAAAATCAACCGACAATTTTAAAATCTTGCCACTAAAACCAGGCATTAAAGAATTTTTTTATTCAAAAAGGTGCTTTTATTCTGCAGTCAGAAATAAAACAATATAGCTTTAAAGTTTTCTACCTGGTCAGTATCAATCAGTCACCTGATGTCTTTCATAGAAGACCCTAGCTAGATAAAGGACAATATGGTCAACTGCTTCAGATGAAGCAAACAGCATCTGCGACCTCTTAAAACTATGTGTGGCTTGAAAATCATGATGATAGTCAACAATAACTCACTTTACCAATCTGTATCACACGAACAAAATTTTAGAAAACCATAAAATGTTAAAAATCTAAAATGTCATCCCTCTCCCGTTTTATATGTATGATGATGAACTTACATATTTAATGTATTCCTTCATGACTTTTTCCACAGGAAGTGTTCCCTGGCTGCTGAACACAGATGGATTCCACATGGCAGCACGAGCCAACATGACAGACGAGGCACCCGTTACCTTTCTGAACTTCTCAATATCACTGTTGTTCTTCACCAAATCTAGAGAGCCTCCACTGCAGGAGAGGTAATATAGTAAGATTATTTAAGCAAGTTTACAGACTGCTTAACATAAAATATGATAAAAATGATAAAAATTAGTAAAAACAATAATTAATGATACAACAAACAACAACCAATGCAATCCCACCATGCAAAAGAGGGCGAGTGTTCCACTGCACTTCAGCTGTCATCCTACCTCCCAAGGATGACTATTACACACAACCGGGATACAAAATGGACAGTTCCCAAAAGCTTTTAGTCAAGAGCAGGGAAAAGCTTAGCACAAAAAAGAATTTGAGTATGATCGATTATTTCTTTATGGTAAGGGAGATGTTTTGGTAAAGTGTCTTGAGGCAATACTCAGTTTCAATTAAGTTTATTCATACAGCGTCAATTCACAATGAAAACTGAACTGTAACAATGCTACTAACCAATAAAATCAAAAACCCGTGGTAATCCTGTTTCTATCCCTTTAAGTTTTTCATTATTTGAAGGAAAATGCATTTGTGGGTTGATTGGCAGATTTCTATGAAAAATGTCCAAAGCCTCTCTGCCAATGCCAAATCAATTATTCTGCTGTTGACTCTTTTTTGCTGTTGTTTATTAGACTGGATTTTTAAAGTTTGTAGAAACTAGACAAATTTGCATTTCCTTTGAAAATCCAGTGTGAATGCTGTAAGCTGAATTCTTTAGCTGAAAGCTGGCAGAAACAAGCTGAATTTGACTACAGAAAATCTGCTAAAATGTAATGAATTAGCAGAAAACAGAAATGCTAAACTCCCCTGCTGAAACCTGGCAGAAAGAGGCTAAGGTTGACAGCAGAATGTTCAATGAATGAAATGCAATGAATTAGCAGATAACAGAAGAGGTAGCTGAAAGATGCTTACGTTGACAGCAGAAAAGGGGCTGAAATCTGACAAATTAGCAGAAATATTTGGAAGAAAAGGTCATCTGAACTGTTCAAGTAGGAAGACTATAAGCTACAAAACGGCTTAACAAGTTAAAGTTACCTCAAAACTACTTGTTGTTGAAACAGAGTATTATAAAAGCAGTGTATAGGCTAAAATTAGCCAAAAAGCAAATGCAAGCTAAAATGCTAACATTAGCGTTTTGGCTAACACTAGCAAGCTGGCTAACATTCACTTACTCCATTCAATATGCAAATATATCATTATAAGTGAATATTAGTTAAAATGCTAATGTTATCTTAAATGCTAATGGCTGATTGTCAATGGTTGTATAAAAAGGATTTCAGTTTGAACCCGGAATCACATCAGAAGTCACTACAGATGCATTAACACTGTTTTGAAAATAAACTATAGGGGGATCACACTCATCAGCCTCCCTAGCCGTCCGGCACTAAGTCGGGCCTGTTCTCGGTCCGGTGCATGTTGGACTTCGGCAGGGCTGCCCTTTGTCACCGGTTCTGTTCATAACTTTTATGGACAGGATTTCTAGGTGCAGCCAAGGGCCGGAGGGGGTTTGGTTTGGGGACCAGTGAATTTTGTCTCTCCTTTTTGCAGATGACGTGGCCCCACTGGCCCCCTCTAGCCCAGAACCTACCGCATGCACTGGGGCGGTCCACGGCCGAGTGTGAAGCAGGTGGGATGTGGATCAGATCCTCCAGGTCCGAGGCCATGGTACTCGACTGGAAAAGGGTGGCTTGCCCTCTTCAGGTTGGAGGGGAGTTCTTGCCTCAAGTGGAGGAGTTCAAGTATCTTGGGGTCTAGCTCACGAGTGAGGGGAGAATGGAGCGGGAGATCGACAGACGGGTCGGTGCGGCTGCCGCAGTAATGGGGACGCTGTGCCAGTCCGTTGTGGTGAAGACAGAGCTGAGCCGAAGCTCCCGATTTACCGGTCAGTCTAAGCTCCTACCATCACCTATGGCCATGACCGAAAGAATGAGATCCCGTATACAAGCCGCTGATATGAGCTTCCTCCATCTGGGAGGAGCTCGGAATAGACCCGCTGCTCCTCCACATTGAGAGGAGCCAGTTGAGGTGGCTCGGGAATCTACACCGGATGCCTGAGGTAAATGCGGTATATGCCCCTGGTGCTACTTGTGTGGACTGATGATGATGATGATTCTCTCAGCCTAAATAGAACATCTAAGAATGGCACAAAGCAGGCATCCCAACGTCCTTGTTTTTGCTGGAAACGAACAGTTTCAACTTGAACATCTTGATGCTCTTGGTCAATTTTTAATACTTTAGCTAGTCACCAGTTCTGGTCATACATGACAGCAAGCCAGTCTTCACTAGGGCCTATCTCAGCTGTTGTGCCTTCAGGTCCCCTGCTGGGCTCCTTCTCCATGTCCTCCATCAACATTTCCAGAGGCCTCTGTACTTCAGCAGTGGTCGAACTTTCATGGACATCTGTGTCCTGTGTTATGTCACCCAAAGAGTGAGTGGCTGGACTGAAACACTTGCAAATCTGCACAAACATGAAGAGAGCCTTAAATGGATGACGTTCCTCTGAGCTAACAACTGAGCTTGATGAATGTTTGTTGTTCCTGAGATGGATTTCAGGGTTTGCATGAGGAGGGTGTCATAAGAATGAAAATCATCATTTGTCACATATTGTAGTTTGACGCTACTTAAGCTGTTGGACACCATGTCATAGAATACTTTGCCATCCACGATATCCTGACCTCTTAGTACAATACTGTCAGCACATCTTTTCACCGTCACCCCGATGCCACCTGGACCACCCTTGCCATGTGATGTTGGGAAGAAATTCGTAGCTTTCTTGAATCCCAGAATCCCAGGGACAACAGAGAGGAGAAAGACGTTCTTTTTGTTTTTATATTGTTTGCTTGGACCATTCGAACAAAAGTGAACAGAGTGTATAGAGGAATATCTGACATGAATATCTTTTAGGATTTGATCCATATAGGTCCAGATGGCTGAAGCATCCTGCAGCTTGGACTCTGGGATTTGCTGCCTTTTCTTCCCCAATGTAGAAGGATGCCTGTGTGAAGTGTGATCTGGGGGCAACCTTGTCCGTAGTGACAGGATTGTACTTCTGTGCTGATTTTACATTTCCAGGGCTCAGAAAAATCAACATAAACAATGACTGTGCTTTCATCACAATTTGCTATCATATTCCTGTACTCCTTGGTTTGATTTCGAACTAGGTGGACATGAATGGCTGACTCATTTCTTAGTTTGTCTTGGGACATAAGCTTGGACAGGGTGCTAGTGTGTTCCTGCAGTTTGGTCTGAAAGTGAGTTCTAACTTGTGTTTGCTCCTCTACACATTTGCATTGCATCCATTTTACTGGTGTTGTCCTTTGTTTTGGAGAAAGACTTAAATATTTGTTTAAACAGCGGGAGCAAGCAAACAAAAGACAAGATTTACTTGCTGGAGAAAAAAACACAAGTTTGAAACTGTCTTCAAGATTACTGTTTGCGAAAACATTGAATGATTTCGGGATCTAAAGCATCAACATAGCATTCTCATAATAGTGACACTGACAGTTTTTTGGATCTGAGGCCCTTGGAGGCATGATGTGGAATGCAGGGGACAGAAGGATGAGTAACTAAGTTTAATATTTGGGTTTTGTTCGAGAAATACACCATGAAGGTTTTGCATTCTGTTAGTCAGAAGCATACTTTTGCATTTTACTTCTTTCCTGCTGATGGTGTCTTGCTTGTCTGTCGTTATCCCTGAATTGTTTTTCAAAAAAGTATGAACAATCAAGAAGACGCGCTGGAGAAAACTAGGCTTCATTTCTTTTTGTATTTTTTTCACCGAGTGTTTTGTAAGTCAAACTCTTGAACCCGATGAAGTAGACGATACTTCTTGAGAATTCTACCAGACAAAGAAAGTTGTGGGTGCCATGTTGCAAGTTTGCCTCTTCTGGGAGTCTGAAGAGAATTTATTTTCAATTTTGTAGTCAAGATATGGTGGGAGAGCAATGAATTTTTGATTAACAGGTCCCTTAGTTTGCTCCCTTGAAGCAACTTTTCTGTCTTAGTCTGAGGTGAGTCTTGTGTATTTTTGTTTTGAGCTCTGTGATTTTATTTTCTGCACACAAGTCACTTTTTTTAGTATGTCTCTCTTTATTGCCATTGTGTGAATTTTGTCTTTTAGTGCTTTGATCTGTCTTGAATGCCTTTTCCTACTTTTACATCTTTCTCTTTCCCCTGCTGCACGCTGCCTACTACTCCTTGGCTCTTCAGAATTAGAATCTACAGGACTCTGTGTTGGGGTTTTTACACTTTGCTGGCCTTCCTGTGCTCTTTTCCTGCGGTCTCTTAACTCCTTTTGTTTTTGATTCCAAAATCTTCTATTACAGCTCTTATCTCTTTCTCCCAGATCACTGATATTTTTATTTTTCCCTCCTCCACTCTCTTTCTCCATCTTCTCCTTTCCGTTCTTATAAGGTCTTCCTTCAGCTCAGGCTGGCTGTTAATTGTTTCTCTCCTTTTTTGAGGTCCCTGTTCCTTCTCTTCCGCTCCTCCACTGAACGTTTCCCTGCCCATTCTAGCCTGAAATACATACCATACATGCTGTAATCAGTATACCGTTTGTCATGGTATAAGCATACACATCCCTCAAGAAATAAACCTTATCTTAGTATTATTATTGAAGGACAAAAAATTCAATTTTAACCATAAAGTTATACAAGTAGCTGAAAATAAACAGAAAAATATTTAAAAAGAAATACTTGTTGCATGTGAAGTAATGCCATTTACACTCACCGGCCACTTTATTAGGTACACCTGTCCAACTGCTTGTTAACGTAAATTTGTAATCAGCCAATCAAATGGCAGCAACTTAATGCATTTAGGCATGTAGACATTGTCAAGACAATCTGCTGCAGTTAAAACCGAGCATCAGAATAGGGAAGAAAGGGGATTTAAGTGACTTTGAACGTGGCATGGTTGTTGGTGCCAGACGGGCTGGTCTGAGTATTTTTGAAACTGCTGATCTACTGGGATTTTCACGCACTACCATCTCTAGGGTCTACAGAGAATGGTCCAAAAAAGAAAAAATATCCAGTGAGCGGCAGTTCTGTGGGCGCAAATGCCTTGTTGATGCAGGTCAGAGGAGAATGGCCAAACTGGTTTGAGCTGATAGAAAGGTAACTCAAATAACCACTTGTTACAACCAAGGCATGCAGAAGAGCATCTCTGAACGCACAACACGTCGAACCTTGAGGCGGATGGGCTACAGCAGCAGAAGACCACACTGGGTGCCACTCCTGTCAGCTAAGAACAGGAAACTGAGGCTACAATTCGCACAGGCTCACCAAAATTGGACAACGGAAGATTGGAAAAATGTTGCCTGGTCTGATGAGTCTTGATTTCAGCTGCGACGTTTGGATGCTAGGATAAGGATTTGGCGTCAACAACATGAAAGCATAAATCCATCCTGCCTTGTATCAACGGTTCAGGCTGGTGGTGGTGGGGTAATGGTGTGGGGGATATTTCCTTGGCACTTAGTACCAACTGAGCATCTTGTCAATGCCAAAGCCTACCTGCGTATGGTTGCTGACCATGTCCATCCCTTTATGACCACAGTGTACCATCTTCTGAGGGTTACTTCCAGCAGGATAATTTCTTGAACATGACAATGAGTTCACTGTACTCAAATGGTCTCCACAGTCACCAGATCTCAATCCAATAGAGCACCTTTGGGATGTGGTGGAACGGGAGATTCGCATCATGGATGTGCAGCCGCCTTTTCTTTCTTCTCTCGCTGGAGGAGGATGCTTTTCTCTGTCTGTTGTGGGCATTGTAAGGCTGCCTGGCATGTATGATCTGCAGAGATATCAACACTCAGACTGAGATGTTACGTGAGCTGAATCGCAGACTGGATTTGATCCTTACACAGGATCGGAGGCAGGTTGCGGTTCCTGGACTGGGTGAAATGGGATAAATCTTGGAGAAAGTTGTTCTCTCGGATCTGGCGGAAAGGACCTGGAATTTGGTGGTTTGGATTCGCCATTGAGAAGCACCAGCGAGACTCTCAAGGCTGACGGAAAATTAAGAGTCAGTCTAACCCAAATAATTGTTGTTTTTCTCAATCTGGCTCCCCTACACGACCTTGATTGCTGACTATCTTCAACTTCTCCTGGAAGTTATGTAAACATGAAGCTCAGCTCCCTCTGCCCCCTCCCTTCCCTGAGGACATCTGTGGACCTGCTCAGAACTGTGTGGCTGGTTGATGAACATTCCATCGTATCATCAAGGACAATGGCCTCTGTGACAGTGCTTCACGGACTTACTTTGCACACACTCACATGCACACACACATAATCAAGATAAACATATGCACCCCTTCACGCCGCCTTGACCGGATCCCCTGCATGACGTTTCGTATATATGTTGCTTCTTTGTACTGAGTTTTTTTTATGCAATCTCAAACTGTATCCTGTTAAGGATAAAGTGTGAAATATGATTTTTTTCCCTCTTCGTACCTAATGTGGTTTCTTTCCTCATCTACCTAAATGTGATTTCATTACTTTTCATAGATTTTCAGATTTTTCAGAAGGATTACCAGCGAAAGCCAAATATTATTAGTATTTGAAAATTCTATTAAAGCTGTTTTAACACCAATGACCAGATAATTTTAGATTTCTTAAAAGCATTGTATTACAACTATATCACACCAGTGACAGCCAAACATTATTAGTATTTAAAAAGTTTGGACTAAAACAGTTTTATACCATTGACCCAGCTTATTTGAATGATGGGACCACAACTGCCTCATACCAGCGACCTCAAGGATCAATATTATCATTTTTCTTCTAGCACCAGATAAATTCCTTACCACAGAGGACTTAATGAGCTAATTACCTCTATTAGAATTGATTGGATAGAATCAGCTCTTACCAGTAAACTCCCAAGGATCATTAGTGTCATTTGATTTATTTTTCTGTGTTTGATTTTCTGTATCATTGTAATGTTTTTCCTCATGTACAGCGCTTTGAGTGCCTTGTTGCTGAAAAGCGCTATATAAATAAACTTGACTTGAACTGACTTGACAAATCTGCAGCATCTATATGATGCTATTGTGTCAATATGGACCAAACTCTCTGAGGTTTCCAGTACCTTGTTGAATCTATGCCACGAAGGATTAAGGCAGTTCTAAAGGCAAAAGGGGGTCCAACCCGGTACTAGCAAGGTGTACCTAATAAAGTGGCTGGTGAGTGTATGTAAAATACATTAAAAGGAGTCAACTGCACACTCGAGTGAGATTTGTCAGCACCGTCACTGAGAGAGTCAACGCCGTCAGTTTAAAACCTTGATGGTGTTGACATCTTACGGAGTTGACAGAATGCCATTGTACCTCCATTTATATAATGTTATTCTTAAGGCCATTTTGTAGATAATCAGTTTCTCAAAATCTTTACAATATACCAAAATTAAGCATTTATTTCATAAAATATTTTAAATGTGACGTACAATTCGTGGTACGTCACAATGGAATAAAGAGGAAGAAAAAACAAACGGATTACATAAGCTTACCAGATCTGGCTAGCCGTGCTAGCAAAAGGAAGAAAAAAGAAGGGGTCATTGGGTCCTAGAGTTTTTGATGCCCCCTAATAATTTCCATTTTTTGGAGTTTTTTTTTAACATTCGTTATATGTATGACGGTGTTGACAAAAACTCAGGACAAAATTTCAATTGAATTGGAAAATACATCAAAAAAATTTTTTATTGCATTTATTGATACTTCTGAAATTATTTATTTGAATACTTATATTTGGTAGTTTTGACATTTTATTTTAGATTTTTTAAAATTGCTTAACATTAGGATTCCCAGAATTCTAAGCCCGTCAATTCGACGGCGAGAATTCTGGATGCGAGGGCGGTGATGACGTCATCGCATTATCGCTATAAAATTTTGTTTTTGACAAGAATTAATAATAGTATTTGATCAAAACCTATTATGTTTTATTGTTATTTAGATATAGTACTGGAAAATAATACAGAGTAGCAGGTACATTAAAAAAAAAAGCTTTACTAATCTGACAAAAAGTTGGACAGCTCCATGTTACGCCCCCCTTTCGGACATAAACTAGCACTAAAAATGTATTCAGCTCATTCACACTCATGTCCGAGGAGGAATCATCTCCTAAAACTCTGCAGGCCTCAGCCACTCTGCAGCCGTGAATGCGGATAAGCATTTCGGAATCCACCACGCAGAGCAATGTGGTCTGGGCGTCTTGGATCTGGTGCTCTGTCAACGCGTTCTGGCTCTGACGCCTCCCTCTACTTTCTTCCTCCCCTACCACTGTCCACACAGTGCCATCCTTTCCTATCTCCTTCTCCCAAAGTGTGCGATCGTCTTGCGATTAAAAGGACTTTAGGCGTGGTAAGGCGTATTCGTCACTTCCTGTTTTGCACTTGGTGGATTGTTTGGTGTGTGAAGGCTCTCTCGTTTGATCTGATTTCTCTCTACTGTGATATCTCTTACTTGTTATAATACATAAGCAAGTTAAAACACATACTTTCTGTTGCTGTATTTAACGTTTGGGGACTCTCCGTGTTTTACACGGTTTTTTCTAGTAGCGGTAAGGGGTCGCTAGCTTAGCGTTAGCTTTAGCTCCACCATGGCTACCCGTTCTGCTGTTTCTCTCTTTGAGTCTCCTCTCTCCTGCTCTCGGTGTCAGATGTTCAGTTACTCCTCTGCCTCCCTTTAGTGATATGGTACGTGTAATAAATGTAGCATTTTTGTAGCTTTGGAGGCGAGGGTGTCGGATTTGGAGGCCCGGCTCCACGCTGTTGAAAAACCAGCAGATAGCCGAGGCCCCTTAGCCAGCGCGGAGCCACCGAGGGTAGCTCCCCGTAGCAGTCCTCCAGCAGAGCCCGCGCAGCCGCGGCCTTAGGCCGGCTGGGTGACGGTACGTAGGAAGCATAGTCCTAGATCACAGCCCACAGGTCACCACCAACCCGTCTGCGTTTCTAATCGATTTTACCCGCTCAGCGACACACCCGCTGAGAAGCCTACTCTGGTAATTGGCAGCTCCATAGTCAGAAACATGGCACTAGAGACACCAGCGACCATAGTCAAATGTCTGCCAGGGGCCAGAACGGGCGACATCAAATCCTACCTGAAACTGCTGGCTAAGGATAAACGTAAATACAGTAAGATTGTAATTCACGCTGGCGGTAATGACACCCGGTTACATCAATCGGAGGTCACTAAAGTTAGTGTTGCTTCGGTGTGTAAGTTTCCCAAAACAATATCGGACTCCGTAATTTTCTCTGGTCCCCTCCCCGATCTGACCAGTGATGACATGTTTATCCGCAGCTGTCATTCAACCGCTGGCTGTCTAGGTGGTGTCCAGAAAACAATGTGGGTTACACTGATAATTGGCGAACATTTTGGGGAAAACCTGTTCTGATCAGGAGAGACGGCATCCATCCCACTTTGGATGGAGCAGCTCTTCTTTCTAGGAATCTGGCCGAAATTTATTAGATCTCCAAAACTCTGACAACCCAGGGTTCAGACCAGGAAGCGGGGTCGTAGTTTAACACTCCTCTCTGCAGCTTCTGTACTGCTACCCACCCATTACCCTGTTAAGATAGTGTCTCGCCCACGGCCAAAATTGAATAGATTAAAAAATTATCTAAAACGAGGAAATCAGGAAAATCTAATAAAAATAAACACAACTCAGATTAAAAATAAACATAAAACAATTAAGTGTGGCTTACTGAACATAAGATCTCTCTCTTCAAAGACTTTGCTAGTTAGTGACCTGATTTGTGACAATCAGATTGATTTATTTTGCCTCACAGAAACCTGGCTGCAGCAAGAGGATTATGTTACTATAAATGAGTCAACTCCTACTAATTCTTTAAATTTTCACATTCCTCGAAATACTGGGCGAGGAGGAGGAGTAGCAACCATCTTTCAGTCCGATTTATTGATTAGTCACAGTCCAATCAATAGCTACAACTCTTTTGAATATTTAATCCTTAGTTTTCCTCATCCAAATTGCAAAGCACTAAAATCACTTCTGTTTGTTGTTTTGTACCGTCCATCAGGCCCTTACTCTCAATACTCTCAATTTTTAGATCAGTTTTCAGACCTTTTATCTGATTTAGTGTTAAATACAGATAAAGTTATTATAGTGGGGGATTTTAACATTCATGTTGACACTGAAAGTGATAGCCTAAATATAGCCTTTAATGGTATCTTAGACTCAATTGGCTTTGCTCAAAAGATTAACAAACCTACCCACCTTTCTCTTCATTCTCTGAACCTTGTGCTGACATATGGCACTGAGAGTAAAGACATAACAATATTTTCTCATAAGCCTGTCCTGTCTGACCATTTCTTAATAACCTTTGAGTTTAATTTAACCGAGTACTCCACACCTGAAAGAAAATTTCATCATAGTAGATCATTATCAGACAATGCTGTAACAACCTTTAAAGAATCTGTTCCACTTTTACTTTCCTCATTATCACAGAAAAACAGAGTGGAGGGCAATAATTTTGTTTCTTCCCCTTCACAAATTGATTCTCTTGTTCAGAGTATTAATTCATCATTGCGTGGTGCATTAGACAATGCAGCCCCCTTGAAAAAGAAGGAAATTATTCATAGGAGGCAGGCTCCCTGGTTTAATTCAGAGCTGCGTACTTTAAAGCACAATGTTAGAAAATTGGTGCGAAAATGGCGCTCTACACACCTAGAGGATTCCTACTTAATCTGGAAAAATAGCCTACTGTTGTATAAAAAGACACTTCACCAAGCTAGAACAGCTTATTTCTCATCATTAATAGAAGAGAACAAGAATAATCCTAGGTTTCTCTTTAGTACAGTTGCTAAACTTACACAGAGTCATAGCTCTGTTGAGCCATCCATTCCCTTAGCTCTCAGCAGTCATGGCTTTATGGGATTCTTCCAAAATAAAATTGATTCTATTAAGAAGAAAATCTTTGACATACTCCCGAAGATGATTACTTCATCCTCAACAAGTGAGACAACATTGGAAGTAACTGTAGAACCTGATCTGTGTTTGGACTGTTTTGATCCTGTGGAGCTTCCAGAGTTATCAGAAATATTAGCTTCATCTAAACCTTCAACTTGTATGTTAGACCCAATCCCAACCAAATTATTTAAGGAAGTGTTCCCTCTGATTACCATCCCCATTTTAGATATGATTAATTTATCTTTAGTAAATAGATATGTACCACAAGCTTTTAAGGTAGCTGTAATTAAACATTTGCTTAAGAAACCTTCGCTTGATCGAGATGAATGAATAAATTACAGACCGATATCCAATCTTCCATTCTTATCTAAAATTCTTGAGAAAATAGTTGCTGATCAAATGTGTGAGCATTTACACAGCAATGGCCTGTTTGAAGAGTTTCAGTCAGGTTTCAGAGCTCATCATAGCACTGAAACAGCTCTGCTGAAAGTCACTAATGATATTCTTATTGCCTCAGATAATGGACTTGTGTCTGTACTTGTCCTGTTAGATCTCAGTGCTGCGTTTGATACAGTCGACCATAATATTCTCTTAGAAAGGCTGGAATATGCTGTAGGGATCAGGGGAACAGCGCTAGGCCGGTTTAAATCTTATTTGTCTGACAGATTCCAGTTTGTTCATGTAAATGATAAATCATCTTTAAACTCCAGGGTTAATTGTGGAGTACCGCAGGGTTCAGTACTTGGGCCAATTCTCTTTACTATATATATGCTTCCAATAGGTCAAATTATCAGGCAGCATAGAATACATTTTCACTGTTACGCTGATGACACTCAGCTTTACTTATCCATAAATCCTGATGAGCCCAACCAGTTAGATAGACTACAAGCATGTCTTGAAGACATAAAAACTTGGATGACTTTAAATTTTCTGCTTCTAAATTCAGACAAGACAGAAGTTGTCGTCTTTGGACCGGAGTCTTTAAAAAAGAAACTGCTTAGTCAATCACTTAACCTGGATGGCATTAAATTGACCTCAGATAATAAAGTAAAAAACATTGGTGTTATTTTTGACCAGGACATGTCATTTAAATCCCATATTAAACAGGTTTCTAGGATTTCCTTCTTTCACCCCTGGAACATTGCCAAAATTAGAAATATCCTGTCCAGGATTGATGCTGAAAAACTAGTCCATGCATTTGTTACTTCAAGGCTGGATTATTTAAAATTTAAAATTCAATTTAAAATTCTCCTCCTCACATATAAAGCCCTTAATGATTTAGCTCCATCATACATCAGAGATCTGATTGTTCCATACGTTCCTAACAGAGCACTTCGTTCTCAGACTGCAGGTTTACTGGTGGTTCCTAGAGTCTAGAAGTAGAATGGGAGGCAGATCCTTTAGTTATCAGGCTCCTCTCCTGTGGAACCAGCTCCCAGTTTTAGTCCGTGAGGCGGACACCCTGTCCACTTTTAAGGCCACGCTTAAAACTTTCCTTTTTGATAAAGCTTATAGTTAGAGTGGCTTAGGTTATCCTGAGCTATCTCTGTAGTTATGCTGCTATAGGCTTAGGCTGCTGGAGGAAATAATGACCACTTTCACCCTCTTCGCTACATTCTCACACTACTCTTCAATTTTGTATTATTTGCTGTTATTTCAGCTTTTAACTTTGTTCTCTCTCTTTTCTCTTCCTAGAAGCTACACCTGGCCTGACTCTGTGACTACCTGTAACACCTTTCTGGAGAGGGGAATCCTCCAAGCTTCTGCTGGCAACAACTTAATGCTCACCCTCTACCGATGATCCACTTGGCCCTGTCTTTCAGTGTTTAACCCTTTCTCTCTCCTAGACATAGCTAATGACTGAGCTTTTACTGTAACTAACTCTCTGTGCTCTCTTCAGACTCTAAACTTGAAAACTGGCTCAGAGGTTATCTGTTCCTTTTTTTCTAGGTGAAACCGACTAAAGGAGCTACATCCATTAACATTTACCTTTCCTTCCCATAGAAAGTACTCCTGGATCAGTGCTTCTTTGTTCTCTTTGTGTCTCTGCTCTGTTCTCTCTAACCCCCAGTCGGTCGTGGCAGATGGCCGCTCACACTGAGCCTGGTTCTGCTGGAGGTTTCTTCCTGTTAAAAGGGAGTTTTTCCTCTCCACTGTTGCTACATGCATGCTCAGTATGAGGGATTGCTGCAAAGTCAACACCAGTGACTGTCCACTGTCTCTACATGCTCATCCAGGAGGAGTGAATGCTGCAAGTCACTGACTGGATGCAATCTGCTGGGTTTCCTTAGATAGAAAAACTTTTTATCCAATTTAAATAAATAACTGAATCTGACTGCACTGTTCAATGATTAAGATTAATTGGAATGTATGTACCTGACTTTTGTGAAGTGCCTTGAGACGACATGTGTTGTAGATTGGTGCTATATAAATAAACTGAATTGAATTGAAAACGATGGAAAGCGCATAGGTTGTTGTTACTGGCCTATTATATCTATGACCTAACTTATTGTTTATTTCTTTGTCCATTATCAGTGCCTTGTTTTTTAGTTTCTCTCCTGCCATGGAGCTGGATTGCTGGGTTTATAGCTGCATGGGCACTGGGCACCTGGCTCGTCTCCCTGTCTCTCAACCTGCGCTGATTGTGGCACTGTTTCTATAGTTTATATAGAAAGCATAGACTGCTGGAGATAGGCACCAGCTCCCCCGCGACCCACTATGGAATAAGCGGTAGAAAATGACTGACTGACTGACTGACTGAATATTTATAGAACACCATGAAAGCATTCATTGTTATGCTGACATTGCCCAGGTTAGTTTTTCGGTTATTTGAGGAAATTATATTTTGTATATATTTCTTTCAAATTCTATTCTTTATCAAGCAGACATGTTCTATCCCTCATTTCAAGAATCACTGATATACATATGCACACACACATAAAAATCAGAACTAAAAACATAAAGAACTCTTTAGCTGATAATACCTTCAGACCATGTCATGTTATACGACTGGCTCTTTTGTGTTAGTGATTTCTTGATTCTAAAGATTTGGCAGTGATCAGATCTGGGTATGGCTAGTGAAACTGAACCCAAAAAGTGGTTGATCACTGCTAATTGATTATTTAAACAAGAATTGCAATTACATTTATAAGACAGCTTTTTTTCCTACATAAAGTCATTCTTGAAGTCGTTTCGTAATTACTCCGGTTATCATTGTCTAGTTTTAAAATAGGTATGATGATCCGAAACATTTAAGTGTGATAAAATAGCAAAACGAGAAGAAACCTGTGAGAGGGCAATGTAATGTATAGGGGTTTCCTTCTTGCAGTAACAGAAGTTGCATAAATAATATCAACTAATTACAAGGCTTAGCCACAAATATTCAGAGTCACTAAAGACTGTAACCCTGGAAACAGAACTGGCTGAAACAGCTCATTCAAAATAGAGCATCAGTCAAAACCAACAGAATGGTGAAAAGGAAGCCAATATTTTTTTTCCTTTATGACATCAAACTTTAGTTTCTTCTGAAACATTTAGAAAAGACATTGCTAATAGTAAAGGTTCTTTACCTGTCATCTGGTGAAATCCTATGTTTAAAAGAAAAAAAATGAATTCAAAAAATAAATAAATGGTGCTTACCATTGTCTTTACAGAAATTTCACAAAAAAGTGGTCCCAAAAAGTCCCAACACCTGTCATCATACTGGGTTGGGTTTTCTGTGAAATAAAAAAGCAGATGAGTGGCTGCTGACTTACTTTGCAATGACGGGGATTGAAACTGCCTGTGCGACAGCCTGAATGTAATCACAGTGGACAGGATGTCTGGGGCGCTCATCCTTAAACCTGAGCAACACAATCAAAAAAATGACATGAGGATCACTTGCAACTAAAACTGCAGCTTTAAATTCACTTAAGGTCATGTCTTCAAGCTAAAATGTCAGATAATTGCATGTTGCTTGAAACAGATTAATTAATTTGGTTTAGAAGCTTTCAGCAGGGAAAATAGTTTGTTTAATTCTCATAATTAAAATGACTAATTTTAAGAAATCTGGACGTTTGAGGCACAACCTCACCTACTTCCAAGTTTAAGGAAAAGGGACAAAAATTGTATGAGTGAGTTCTCCAGCAACACTAGATTGTAGGATCACCTTTAAGTGCCTTGTTGCTGAGAAGCGCTTTATAAATAAACTTGACTTTACCAACAGGCTAATATGCTTTCTTAGAATTGACTTTTGTGATTCTTTGTATTTATAAAATCTTCTTAGAGCTGAAAAACAGAGTAGAATTGTATTCAAAAGGGTTTCCATCAGTAGGTCAGTTGTAATTAGATACACACATGAGAACAACACTCAAACACTTCTGTAGTACATTCCAGTGAGCTTTTGTGTGCAGAGGCTAGCCTGCCCACAGTATTAGCATATGGCCAATTAGACTGCGGTGCGTACCAAAGTCCAGCCCTTTTCTTCAGATTGGGCCCAGCGCTGTTCATCTTTATATGTACGCCAAAACAAATTCCTTGTATGTCCAAAAACGTACTTGGCAATAAAGCTTTTCTGATTCTGATTCTGATGTATTTAAAAAATAAATTAGGCTATGACTTGTTGAGAACTTAAGACGGACTCCAGCTCCTTGCATTGAGCTGGCAAAAAGAGACGGGCCATGGGGAAAAAAAAGTTAACAGGGTCATCACAAAACAAACAGTTTACATTTGAATAGAAAAGGTGTAAAACAGAAAAGCAAAACAACCAATCACACACTTTCAAACTTCTTTTTAAAGATGAAATGAAAAGATTAGAACTGTATGAGTGAGCCTTTTGGCTGCTTGACTTTTGGAGGTCAGTAATTTGTGCCATTTGTCTCTCAAGTAAGACCTCAACATAGTAAAGTTAATCTTCTTCTTAGTTTAATACAGCATGTTCATGTATTATTGATTATTTAGAAACTACATATGAAAACTAAAAATAACACAAAGGTATAAAATCAGTAAAATAATATTTATTTTTACTCTAATATGTCTCTGTTTATAATAAAAATGCTTGAGTGTACTCTCAGTGAGAAAAGCAGCTTAATAGGGGTGTTATGGTAGACATTTTCAAACCAAAATATTTCTTTATAGCCCTTTAGTTCGGCAGGCACTTATACTGAATGTATGCGGTGTAGTTTTAAGCCTGAACAAATGCAGAAGGTTTAGATGAGGAATTAAGTGCATAACACTGTTCCATAAGGCTACTTTAAAAAGAAACACCAAAAAGAAAAGGACTCCCAGCTATCTCTAAAGTCTGCTACCTCGGAACAGTAAGGTTTCTCATGCAGTGATGATGGGGAAAGAAAGATGCAACTTACCTGCCATGAACAGCAACAGCAGTGACGCCGGTCTTTTCAATGCGCTGGACCAGACTGACCGTCTCCTCCAGCTGTTAAACACCAACAGAAAACATCAGAATGTTAGTAATTCTGATTCTGCTTAGGCCCTGCTATCTTTAATTTTTCAATATCTCACAAAATTATTTTAATATTAAATTCCTGCATTATTTCCTTTATCTTGTCATCATTTTGATGACGTTTCAACATATTTAATGAAAGCTTCAATGCTTTCCACCCATTTACAGTGCCTTCTAAAAGTAGTTTTCCTTTTTAAAATTTTCAAGAGTTATTTAATTGGGATTTTGAGTAACTGACCAGTTAAAAGTGGTGCATAATCGTAATGTGGAAAGAAAAAGGGTACATAATAGAGCTGCACAATATATTGAATCACAATCACCATCAGCATATCAATTAATGAAATATTGCAATCAAAACGGAGTGCTTGGACAGCTTTAAATCTATAGCAGGTAAGAAAAAAGGAATGGGACCAAGAACGTGTTACATCTTACCGAAGGCAGTATTCGGATTTTACACGTTACTGGTACTGAGACCCCTTTCACAAGTTTTTTAAGGATCTTTAACAAAGAAGAAAAACACAGATGCTGATGAGCATTCCTACAAATTTCAAAATTATTCATGGTCAATAAATAATATTTCAGTTCAAGGACTCACATCTTCAATCTTGTCGGGATCTGACAGAAGAGCAGCTCCCATTCCACCCTGCAGGAAAACACAGAGCAGAGGGTTAGAAGTCAAAGCAGGATAATATTCATCACAACCAGAGTCAGGTTTACTTGCCACGTGTGAAATTAGGATTAATTGGAATGTATGTACCTGAGTTTTGTGAAGTGCCTTGAGACGACATGTGTTGTGAATTGGTGCTATATAAATAAACTGAATTGAAATTGAATTGAATTGAAACTCATAAATTTTATCTGGCTCTTGTTGCAGGTTTCACTCAAGTGGTACAATCACAAGAAGAATAAAAACTGTACACATGAACTCACCTTAGTGGAGTATTCCTTTGGACAGCCCATGTTCACATCAATGGCAGCCACATCTTTCTCCCTGAACAACATATACAGTGTGACTGTAAAAATTACTTCGTGCAGAAATATTAGGGTGATTCTGCAGTTGTGGGGGGGATCAGAGATGGACAAGAAGCTGAGTACAGGAAGCTGGTGGACCGCTTTGTGGCATGGTGAAGAAACAAATATTTCATCTTGAACGTGGATAATACAAAGGAGATGATTGTAGATTTTAAGAGAAACAGGAATAGTTCAAACACTATTTCCACAGCTCGTGGCTAATTTGAAGGACCACCCTGCTAACATGGATCCAATACTGAAAGAGTTACGGGACTTCAGAAAAGATACTAATAAACGGCTTACTGCAATGAGGAATGACATTAATGGCATTGGCAAAGGGCTAGATGAAGCACAGGAACGCATAGAAGTGGAGACTCGAATCCGAACTCGAAACGAAGGAGCTGCTAAAGTAGGTAGGAAAACTCCAGCTGCAATATGAAACAAAACTAGTGGACCTCGAGGCGCGCTCACGGCGTAAGAATGTCAGGATATATGGTGTAAAGAAGGGAGAAGATAATGACAGATGGAAATTAAGTAACTGTGTGGAGACTCTATTTGGAAAAGTGCTGAGACTCCCTCCCTTCCCTGGGCTGGATATAGAAAGAGCACACCGACCCTACGAAGCAAAGTTCCCAATAGAGCCCTGCCACTCTCATTGGTGGTCCGATTCGTTGGTGGATTTTCAAGGAAATACACCTTCAAGGAGATACACTTGGATAATGGCTATGACCCAGAAATCTAACAGAGAAGAAGGGAGTATTTTGGCCGTAAAGGCAGTGCTCAAGGAGAATAACATCTGCTTCCAGTCACCCATCCCGGCCAGGCTGAGGGTACACTACAGCGACGATACAGTGACATATAAAACAGCACATGAGGCACAGGCAGGCAGTGTGAAGAGGGTATTGTCAGTCAATGTTGTGAAGAAGCGGGACTCTCTTCTAGACCAAATTAAGCAACAGACATGGAAAACTAACAGAAAGAAGGAGAAATAGGGGAGGAGCATGGATCAGAACCTCGGCTTCAAGGTGCGACTCCAGGCATTCAAACACCAGGATACATGTGGGTAAATAGTGTGGTGTTAGTGAGGAAGCACCACACCAGAGGTAAATTGAGCCCTCTACACAAATGACCGCATCTCAGCAGACCCGTCTGTGAAAGTCCTGAAGCCTGCTAATAAAACCACTGTTATTAGTCTGATCCAGGACAGTGATGAGTCTGCATACAGACAGGAGGTGGATCGGCTGGTACTCTGGTGTAATCAGAACCACCTGAAACTTAACCCACTCAAGACTGTGGAGATAATGGTGGACTTTCGGAGAACAGAGCTCCAGAACAACACTACGCATACTTGGACTGATCTCACATTATACTCTCTTATAAAGTCACTATATCCAGTCAGGTCCATAAATATTGGGACATCGACTCAATTCTCATCTTTTTGGGTCTATAAACCATCACAATAGATTTGAAATGAAACAACCAAGATGTGCTTAATCTGCAGACTTTCAGCTTTAATTTGAGGGTATTTACATCCAAATGAGGTGAACGATGTAGGAATTACAACCGTTTGAACATGTGCCTCCCACCAGGTGAGTGCTCTTCCCTCATTATCTCATTCATAAGGAGTAGATGAAACGTCCAGAGTTCATCTAAAGTATGATAATTTGCATTTGCATGCTGTTGCTGTTAATTCTCAACATGAGATCCAAAGACCTATCACCATCAGTGCAGCAAGCTATCATTAGGCTGAGAAATCAAAGGGGATATATCCTTGGCCAATATATATCAGGCGTGATCAAATCAACAGTTTGGAACATCATCAAAAAGACAGAACAGACTTGTGAGCTCAACAACACCAAAAGACCCGGAAGACCACGGAAGACAAATGTGGTGGATGACCGAAGAATTCTTTTCCTGGTGAAGAAAAACCCCTTCACAACAATCGGCCAGATCAAGAACACTCTCCAGGAGGTATTTGTATATGTGTCAAAGTCAACAATCAACAAAAGACGTCACCTGAGAGGCTTCAATCTCATTATTACTGAAGAAAAACAAGGATCCCTTGTCATGCAGTTCTTATTCCCCTATTTCTTTACATAATGTTGACTATAAAATTTTGGCCAAGGGGGGCGTGGAGCTGGTGGTATAGGGGTTAAGCGCACGACCATGTGCAGAGGCTATAGTCCTCAATGCGGCTGTCCTGGGTTCGAGTCCCAGACCTGGTAACCTTTGCGGAATCTCTCCCCCTCTCTTTTCCCTTTCTCCTGTCCACCAACTGTTGAAGAATGAAAAATAAAGGCCTCTAGTACCGCAAAAAAAACCAAAAAAAAACATTTTGGCCAAGGTCCTAGCTTTGTGTCTTGAACTTGTCTTGCTGATGCTAATAAGCCAAGATCAGACAGGCTTCATCAGAGGACGATATGCCTTTGCCAACCTTAGGTGCTTGTTTAACGTCCTCTACAATACCTCAGTCTGTAAAGATCCAGAACTTGTCAACAGTTTCAAAACGGAGAAGGCTTTTCACAGGGTTGACTGGGGATATTTTATGTAACGGAAAAATTCTGATTGGGTAAAAATTTTTATTTCTTGGATTAAATTGTTATATTCCTCCCCTCTCGCCTCTGTCAAAACAAACAGTAAGTACTCTGACTTTTTCCCTCTCTTTAGGGGTACCAGGCAGGAATGCCCGTTGTCGCCCTTGGTCTATGCTATTGAGCTGCTAGCGACTGCATTTAGATAGACCTCTAATATTGCTGGGGTAACGAGGAATGGCACTGAGCAAAGAGTATTGTTGTACGCGGACAATCTGCTCCTTTATGTTTCGAGACCTGACGCTTCCATACCTGTTGTGCTTTCAATCCTTAATCAGTTTGTTTTTGGTTATAAGTTAAATCATGCCAAGAGCAAATTGAATCCAGCCGCTTGTAATTACCCGCTTGATACAATAACCATTTCATGTAGTTTCAGACACTTTCACCTACTTAGGGCTTCATGTCCATAGCAAATTTGGGGACCTTTTCAAGCTAAATTTTGTTCACATTTGGGATAGGGTTCAGCAGGACCATGGTCATTGTCTAACTTGTCCATTGCTGGGCACATTACTACTATTAAAATAAATGTGCTTCTGAATTTTTTTCTCTTTTTCAATGTCTCCCTCTTTTTATCCCAGCTTCTTCTTTCACAAACTGTAGGCAATCCTTTCAAAACTTTTTTGGAATATGAAACCTCAAGGAATTCATAAGCTTTATCTTGAGAGACCCAAGACCACAGGTGGGATGGCCTTACCAAACTTTACGTTTTGTTTTGGGCAGCCAATATTCGTGGCTATGGCAAGATCTTTTGTGGAATGCTCCAGCCTTTCTGAGACTTGAGGCCTTTTCCTGTCTGCTGTCCACATTGGGTGCTTTGGTTTATACACCAAAATATCTACCTATAACTAGAATTATGTAAGAATGCAATGGCTAAATCTTCCTTAAAAATTAGGAATCAATTTCGGCATCATTTTAGGTTACACTCCTTCTCTTTACAGGTTCCTGTTGCCAAGAATCCTTCTTTCCACCCTTCTCTCACTGATGGTGCCTTCTCTCTTTGGTCCAATCTTGGCATTCAGTCTTTCAATTACCTTTACATTGATGGCACCTTTGTCTCTGTCCAACAGCTTTCAAATAAGTTTTATCTCCCTAAAACTCACTTATTTCGCTATTTGCCACATCTAATGTCTGTACTAGAGGATATGTTAATTTCGTGTTTCGTCATCATTGGCTCTCAAGTCAGTATGGGAGCAGGACTTGGTCTATGTTATTACTGACGATCTGTGGGACTGTATGCTTCTTCGGATACAACTTGCATCATGTCCTCTGGACAAGAGCTAGACATTCTTGAGTGTATTCTTATGCAAGTCCTACATGTGACTGCTGCTATCAAGCACCTGCTTCCCTTTTTATATGTTCTGATCCTGTCCTTTAATTCAACGGTACTGGACCCTTGTATTTGATACCATGTCAAAAGTGCTTCAGTTGCCTCTTCCTTCAGACCGGCTTGTAGCCCTGTTTGGGTTATTACCAAGTACACTGAAGTAAAAACGGATTTTGTAGCTTTTCTTTCATCATTAGCGAGATGTAGGACACTGTTATGCCTGAAGTCCCCCATGCCACCACCCTTTGAATCTTGGATTGGAGAGGTTCCCACTTCAGTCGATTAGAGAAAATCAAATTCACTTTGCATGGTTCTACAGCTAAATTTTTTCGCATATGGCAGCTGTTTCTTGACCTTGTAAAATAATACACACTCGCCAAGTACCCCAATAGGCCCACTGGCTCTTTTGTGTTTATTTCAGATATTTTTTGAATTTGTACCTCCTTTGTTGACTACACCAAATGATTGATTCTCATTAATGTAATCTGACCAAGATGCTTGTAATTTCTTTATAGAAATAGACTGTGTTTGGTTTGTATGCAAACTCTGATTCAACATCTTTCATAATATTTAAATTCAATTTAGATTTCGTTGTATACTTCTCTCCTGTTTATTAGTGTGCAAGATTTGCTTTTTTTGTTTATTAAAAGGAAAAACTGTTAATAATATTCTGAATTCTGTACACTTTTTTGTACCAATGTCTCAATAAACAAAAGAAAATAAAAAACAAACAAAAAAATAAAGACTCTTATGAGTCTTGATGTCGAAAAGGCCTTTGATCGGGTTAATTGGGAATTGTTTTTACAAAGTTTTGGGGCAATTTGGATTTCATCAATCATTTAGTTCAGTCATGCGAGGATTATATAAATATCCGAAGGCCAGAATTATAATTAATGGAGTTCTCTCAACACCGTTTGACTAACAGAGAGGGACACATCAGGGGTTCCCGATGAGTCCATTACTCTATGCTCTTTTCGTCGAGGCGCTCAGTTGAGGTGTTATTTAGAACAACGACATCACAGGAGTTCAAATATTTAGTCAAAAACACAAGATCTCTTTATTTGCTAATGATCTATCCAACATTCTTGTCTTCCTAAGCTTCCTAAGTCTATAGCCAACCTGATAAGGGAAAAAGGGGAGGGCGGGCAGCAGATGAAGTAACTTGAAGTAAATATCCCTAAAGATCTCTCCAAGGTATAAGACGCAAATTTCAAGATCTAGGGCCTTAAAATAAACGAAGATTTCAAAATATGGAACCTAATCCCAATCCTAAATTTTAAATCGTGAGTTGTGATTAAAATGAACATTTTGCCTAGGATGATTTATCTTTTCCAGACACTTTCAGTTGAAATAACTGAAAATTCCATGAGTGGGACAAGTAAATTTCTAGCTCTATCTGGATGAGGAAAAGACCAAGAGTGAAGTTCCAAACTCTGCAGTTGGCAAATGAGTTGGCCAGCCTTGCCATATATGAAAGATTATTATGTCTCTGCTCAACTCAGGGCTCTAGTGTGTTGGTGTAAGGTAGACTACCAAGTAAAATGGAAAGAAACAGAAATCTGGCCTTCAAAAGATCGTTCAAGGTTAGAAGACAAATGACTTGTGAAAAGACAAGTTGAACAAGGTCAATGGATTAACTTACCACTAAAACATTGGTTACAGCTCCTCAACAAGAATGGTTGGCACGAAGAGGTAAGATCCTAAGATGGCGCACTTATGATCTGGATTTCACACCCAACAAGCTGGATGTGAGATATAAAATCTGGGTTGCACAAGGCTTCACTGCTTATTGCACTCTTTATCATAAGGGGACCTTAAGGGATTCCATTTAATAATGGGGCTGTACCAGTTAAGGAACAATGATTTCTACCAGTTTCTTCAAATCCAGCATCATTTGCAGAGCTCAAATTCTAAGGCTCAACCTCAAGGCTAATCTCAAGGCTATACAACAAGAATATTCAGGAGGTTAAAGACTTGAGTACAGTTTATGTTAAACAGAAATGGAAAATGAAACAGGTGGTGCAATTTCTAATGATATCTGGTCTCAGCAATGTGTAGTATATTGGAAATTCTCAAGTTCTAATACATGGAGATGTTTTGGGTGGAAGACTCTCTGTAAATACTTTATGTTGCTTGCACAAGCTAGACACTATTCTGGATCTTCCAGATGCTGGAGAACCTATGGAGCCTGAGGTGTCAAACATTTTCACCTGTTTTGGTCATGTCTTCTGATTAACAATTTCTGAATTATAATTGATTCTAAGCTGGAAGTAATATTGGGTATACAAATTCCTTTTAATTGAGATGAACTCCTTTGGTGTTTTGTATTCAGTGGACGCAGACATGGAGACCAGAGATTTATATGGTATTTGAAGTTTAGCTGCTAGAAAAGCTTTTACTAAGAGAAAGTTGAGCTTGAATGTTCAATCTCTAGGTGCATGGTTTGTTTATTATGGAAAGAATCTAATGTTCTAGTAGACCTCAGTATGATACATTTGATAAAATATGGGATAAATGAAAAAGATTAAAGTATCCAGAACTTTTGTAAGCCATTGTACTAATTATATTTAATTTTTCCAGTCTATGTATATGGTTCTCAAATGTCACCCCATGTACCTTGTTTCAAGTTTCTTTGTTTTGATAAAATTTTTTTTTTCATTGTATACTTTCTTTGAAAAAAAACTACATAAAAAAAGAAGTAGGTTGGTTATAATTTCTTTTAGACACTAACAGCAAAAAAATAGCATTAAGCCCATCAACACCTTAAACTTTACACGTTCACTATTCAAACTGCAGTTTTTTACTCCTATAGTACCTTGCAGGCATGTAATCTCAAGCTTGTTGATGCCTTGTTTCTCCCATCATCTCACCCGAATGTATTGTTTAGTGGTAAGGAAGAATTCCAAGAATTATGTGGGTCATGGCAATTCTAAACATACCTAAACTTCTTAATATTTGTGCTATGCAGGAGAGGTAGGTGTCCGTGAAAAGGTCTTTCCATTTTTTGCTGTCAACTTAGTTTAAAAAAACACATACTTTTTATTATTATTTCCCAGCCATTTCATATTATTATTCATTGCAGAGCTTTTTTTACTTTGCATAAAATGTGACTATTATACTCACACAAGCTGGGCCACCTTTAACGCTCTCTCGGGGTCAGCAGTTCCCTAAAAATATTTTTTAAAAGTCTGAGTTCTGTGTGTCACTATGCAGTAATTGGCAGCCATTGCAGAACAGAAGCTGGGTTAATTGCTGTTGCAGCATGTTTGGTCTCACCATCTGGAAGATGACTCTATCCTTTTCCCTCTCACAGGTCCGAAACATTACACGCTCATCTGGAGCCACAAAGTCCACAGTTTCCAGCACATCTGTTAAAACACACACAATAAGAACAACCGCCAAAACATATATTCAATCACCTGTCAGGGAATAAAAATCCTTAAACATTTTCCAAAAAATTGAAGCACCATGTTAAGCATCCAGACGAATTTACCTTGCACGTAGACCAGTTATGAATACTTAAATGACTGGATCTGCAAGTAGCTGGTAAGTCTAGAACAGGTACCGAATGGTACAAATGGTGGCCTGACTAGTCATCATTTTGGCTTTGCATAAGACTAAGTTGTTATATAGTGCAATTGTCCAGTATGTAGACCAAACTCCTCAGAACACAGTGCACATGACACAATGTGTAGCTGTTTTTGTACCTACTGGGCCACTGTGGCACCTGTACAGTCCAGAACCCAGACAACCACTTTGCATCACACGCACACAAAAATGTGGCTCCTACTAAACTGTCAAGTCTTGGCAATGCTGTCTAAAAGGTTTAAAAGTATCATTTTGACTGACTGTGAGAAGATTCTGCAACTTCTGATAAAATGCAGCACGACTTATGACCCCACCACTTTTGCACTGTGGTGGTGTTCTGAACAAATCCAATAATTTACAAAATCATCACTTGTATTCATGTGGACCATTGTGGATAGACCACAACACCATATTATCAGCTAAAGATAAAAGCTTTGGAAATAACACTTCTACACAACTGAAATAGTTGTAAATAATCTGATCAGGTCAGATAGATGAAACATTCTGGGATTACTTTCTAATCTTATTTTAAAATCTAATATAAGCATATGTCTTAATACCCAATTGTTAAATAAACTAGTTTTACCTCAAACCTGTGTTTTGTCATTTTTTGACCCAAAATTTAATTCTAAGAGAAATCATCACAGGTTAGTGTTAGGATTGCTGCATCTTAAGCTGAGGGGGTGGGACGAGCTCTTACCGTTCACGATCCTCTGACACTGAGCCATTTTGATGTCTATTAGCTCCTGTGAGAGACAAGACAACAAGATTATAACACGGTGACCCAGTTTATTGCTCTAGATCTTGTCCTGCAAGCATCCTACCTCACAGTAAACTACATCAGCTCCGTAGTCCAGAGCCAGGAGCCTCATTGGCAAGGTCCCCACACGGACCATCGGGGCCAGGGCTGTCATGTTTCTGAAACTGAGCCTGCCTGCTGCCATGATAACTGTTCAGGGTATCTGCAAACCCCCCAACAATACCAGCCCACAGGAAATTAAATAGTGTAATGATAAGTTACAATAAACATTCCTCATCAAAACCAGGCCGAAATGCCTAGAGCAACATGACGGTTTTGAAAAAAACTGGACTCATACTTTGTTGGGTCTACATACTTAACGAGATGCGTTCAACACCTTACTGTAATTTTTCTGAATGTCTTTGGTCGAACGGACAGATCAGAACAACGCTTGCAATCATACCTGCTTCCTCAGCAATAAACTAACCAAAACGATGTTAGCACGGATTGTGCCATAAAGGATGTACAATATCTCTAAAACACTGCAGGAAATCAATTTACCGGCAATTCAGACAACAGCTGTACTGTGTGCTCATGTGGGAAACGTGCTGCAGCACTTCCTGTTTAGGCTTCTACGTCATTATGTCAACGATCAGGTCAGCATAGATCCGTACAACATAGATTCAAGGCAACAAACACTGAGTTCAAATGTGCCCGTGAAGTCAGTACTTCAATCTAGCTGAGTCTCTGAGGCAGATATATTCACAAGTTCAACTTCAATAAATGTATTGTAGGCTAGTTTTATAGTCATAGTTACAGTAGACATTTCTACAAAAAAGTGCAGTAAGGCATTATCTACACAATAGCAGGAATGTACATATCAGTGTCGATGTTTCGAGACCAGAAACAAACATCGACAGCTGTTGCTGCACATATTATAGGTGTTTTGTTTGCTTGTTTTAGCAGTTAAGATAAAACGAACCAAAACTGATGTAGGTGACAGTCTTCAAAAACTAAAAAACAAATGTGATTTTATTATATCGTATATTATATTTAGGAACCGTCAACCGAAATTATGTATAAGAATGACCAAAAAAATCTATGTTAACAATTTAGATCTGCTACTCAGCATGAAAAATGCAAGGAAAAGTCTTGTACGTTCATTAGAAATACGTGTAATGTACTCACAGCTTACTATCACTCTTAATGTGCATGTGCATTAAGAGACCACACAAAACATAATTAAAGACTGAACAACTATGGCTTGCAATGGTTTGCCAGAATAAAGGCATTCTCTCTCAAAAAATAATTTGACATCATAATTTAGGTTTGGAAAGTTACATATGCATGATGAATATTGATCTTATCTTATCGATTATCAATCAAACAATTAACCTTTATTTATAGAGCACATTAGCATGTAACACAAAGTGCTTTACAGAGGTTACAAAATAAGGGACAGACATAAAACCACAAGAGATGCAAACATTAAATAGGATCAATTTAAGTAAACAGATAAATTAATAATTATAATGAAAACTTACGCCCTTACTAATTACAAGGCTTCGGGGGTGGATGAGATCCGCCCTGAGTACCTCAAATCTCTGGATGTTGTGGGGCTGTCATGGTTGACACGCCTCTTCAACATTGCATGGCGGTCGGGGACAGTGCCTCTGGACTGGCAGACTGGGGTGGTGGTCCCCCTTCATAAGAAGGGTGACCGGAGGGTGTGTTCCAACTACAGGGGGATCACACTCCTCAGCCTCCCTGGTAAGGCCTACGCCAGGGTATTGGAGAGCAGAGTCCAGCCGATAGTCGACCCTCAGCTTCAGGAGGAGCAGTGTGGATTTCGTCCTGGCCGTGGAACACTGGACCAGCTCTATACCCTCTACAGGGTACTCGAGGGCTCATGGGAGTTTGCCCAACCGGTTCACATGTGTTTTGTGGACCTGGAGAAGGCGTTCGACTGCGGCTGGGATGAAGATCAGCTCCTCCAGGGTCAGAGGCCATGGTACTCAACCGGAAAAGGGTGGCTTGTCCTCTTCAGGTTGGAGGGGAGTTCCTGCCTCAAGTGGAGGAGTTCAAGTATCTCGGGGTCTTGTTCACAAGTGAGGGAAGAATGGAGCGGGAGATCGACAGACGGATCGGTGCGGCTGCCGCAGTAATGGGGACATTGTGCCGGTCCGTTGTGGTGAAGAGAGAGCTGAGACGAAAAGCGAAGCTCTCAATTTACCGGTCGGTCTACGTTCCTACCCTCACCTATGGCCATGAACTTTGGGTCATGACCGAAAGAACGAGATCCCGGATACAAGCGGCTGAAATGAGCTTCGTCTGTAGGGTGGCCGGGCACTCCCTTAGATATAGGGTGAGGAGCTCGGCCATTCGGGAGGGGCTCGGAGTAGAGCCGGTGCTCCTCCACATCGAAGGAGCCAGTTGAGGTGGCTTGGGCATCTATACCGGATGCCTCCTGGACGCCTTCCTCGGGAGGTGTTCCAGGCACGTCCCACCGGGAGGAAGCCCAGGGGACGGCCCAGGATACGCTGGAGGGACTATGTCTCTCGGCTGGCCTGGGAACGCCTTGGGCTCCCCCCGGAAGAGTTGGAGGAGGTGTCTGGGGAGAGGGACGTCTGGGTGTCTCTGCTGAGTCTGCTGCCCCCGCGACCCGGTTCCGGATAAGCGGAAGACGACGAGTACGACGAGTACGAGTACGAGCAGAAACGTTAGCAAAGAAAAACTGTCATCTGATCTGTTTGAGCAGGAAGACTAATAGCTATAAAACAGCATAACAAGTTGAAGTTACCTTAAAACTATTTGCTGAAACACCTGTTGAAATGCAAAAACTGCCAGTAGATTAGCTGAAAAAGCATGGACTGAAGCAAAAATAAGCTGAAGTCAGCGCTAAAATATATTTTAAAAATGGCAGAAAATTTAGAAAAAATAATGAACTAACAACAAATACGCTGAAGAAACACAAAAACAAACAAGGAATTGCCTAAAAAGGCAAAAGTGTTCTTCAGCTAAAAGAGAACGGAGGAGAAAGAGAACTAACATGCTAACAATAGCATATTGGCTATCACTAGCATGAAGGCTGACATTAATTTACCCCATATACTATGCAAAACGCAATGTTTAGGCTAAAATTAGCTAAAATGCCAATGCTTACTACAGCCTATATTCAAAAGTCTGTGAAATTGCCCTATAAAATTATTCACTCCTGTTCAGGTGTTGAAACAGCAGTAGAAGCTGTTTAAGTAGCTGGCATCAAATGGTCACTGTTTTGATGCTCCCCTGGGACCTATGAAGATGGTCTTATCATCATAAGTCACAGAGTAGTGGTTTCATTCTGGTTCTGACAGATATTGGACCTGTTTCTGATGAGGGTTTGTTCTTGATTCTGATAGAGGGTTCCTCTTGGATCCTATGAAGATTTGTACCTGATTCTGACTTGTTTCTGATGGATGCTTGTACATGGTTCTGGTGAAGATTTGTTCAAGGTTCTTATGGAGATTTCTGCCAGGTTCTGGTGGAGTTGGGACCTGGTTTTGATTAAGGTTCCTTCCTGGTTCTGATGAAGATTTGTACAAGGTTCTGATGGATGTTTCTTCTTGGTTCTGATGGAGTTTGGACCTGGATCTGATAGCGGTTTGTACCTGGTTCTGATGAAAATTGTACAAGGTTCTTATAGAGATTTGTTTCCTGGTTCTGATGGACCTTTTTGCCAGGCTCTGATGGAGTTTGGACCTGGTTCTGATAGAGGTTTCTTTCTGGTTCTGATGGAGTTTAGATCTGGTTCTGATGGGGATTTGTTCCAGGTTCTAATGGATTTTGGACCTGGTTCTTGTGGAGATTTCGTCCTGGTTCTGATGGAGTTTGGATTTGGTTCTGAAAGAGGTTTCTTCCTGGTTCTGATGAACATGACACCTGGAGAGGCGTGATCGGGAGGAATGGCCTCCCCGATCTGAATTCGAGGGGTGTTTTGTTATTGGACTTTTGTGCTAGTCAGATTGTCCATAATGAACACCATGTTCAAACATAAGGGTGTCCATCAGTCCACTTGGCACCAGGACACCCTAGGCAGGAGGTCAATGATCTACTTTGTTGTCGTATCATCAGACCTTCGGCCGCATGTTTTGGACACTCGGGTGAAGAGAGGGGCTGAGCTGTCCACTGATCGCCACCTGGTCGTGAGTTGGATCCGCTGGAGGAGGAGAAAGCCGGACAGACTTGGCAGGCCCAAGCGCATAGTGAGGGTCTGCTGGGAACGTCTGGCGGAGCCCTCGGCCAGGGATGTATTCAACTCCCACCTCCGGGAGAGCTTTGACCAGATTCCGGGGGATGTTGGAGACATAGAGTCCAAGTGGACCATGTTCTCCGCATCTATTGTCGATGCTGCTGCCCGTAGCTGTTGCCGTAAGGTCTGCGGTGCCTGTCGCGGCGGCAATCCCTGAACCCGGTGGTGGACGCCGGCAGTAAGGGATGCTGTCAAGCTGAAGAAGGAGTCCTATCGGCTGTGGCTGGGTTGTGGGACTCCTGAGGCGGCTGACGGGTACCGTGAGGCCAAGCGTGCTGCGGCCCGGGCTGTGGCAGAGGCAAAAACTCGGGCCTGGGAGGAGTTCGGTGAGGCCATGGAGAAGGACTACTGGTTGGCCTCAAAGGGATTCTGGCGAACCGTCCGGCGCCTCAGGAGGGGGAAGCTGTGCTTCGCCAACACTGTTTACAGTGGGGGTGGGAGGCTGCTGACCTCGACTGGGGACATTATCGGGCGGTGGAAGGAGTACTTTGAGGATCTCCTCAATCCTGCCATCACGCATTCCCTGGTGGAAACAGAGGCTGGGGACTCGGGGTTGGACTCTTTCATCACCCAGGCTGAAGTCACCGAGGTGGGTTAAAAAGCTCCGCGGTGGCAGGGCTTCGGGGGTGGATGAGATCTGCCCTGAGTACCTCAAATCTCTGGATGTTGTGGGGCTGTCATGGTTGACACGCCTCTTCAACATTGCGTGGCGGTCGGGGACAGTGCCTCTGGACTGGCAGACTGGGGTGGGACCGGAGGGAGTGTTCCAACTACAGGGGGATCCCACTCCTCAATTCAATTCAGTTTATTTTCAATTCAGTTTATTTATATAGCACCAATTCACAACACATGTTGTCTCAAGGCACTTCACAAAAGTCAGGTACATACATTCCAATTAATCCTAATCATTGAACAGTGCAGTCAGATTCAGTTATTTATTCAAATTGGATAAAAAGTTATTCTGTCTAAGGAAACCCAGCAGATTGCATCCAATCAGTGACTTGCAGCATTCCCTCCTCGCGGATGAGCATGTAGAGACAGTAGGCAGTCACTGGCGTTGACTTTGCAGCAATCCCTCATACTGAGCATGCATGTAGCGACAGTGGAGAGGAAAAACCTCCAGCAGAACCAGCTCAGTGTGAGCGGCCATCTGCCACAACCGACTGGGGGTTTGAGAGAACAGAGCAGAGACACAAAGAGAACAAAGAAGCACTGATCCAGGAGTCCTTTCTATGGGAAGGAAAAGTAAATGTTAATGGATGGTAGCTCCTTTAGTCGTTTCATCTAGAAAGAAAGAACAGATAAACTCTGAGCCAGTTTTCAAGGTTAGAGTCTGAAAGAGAGCACATAGAGCTAGTCACAGTAAAAGCTCAGTCAATTGCCATGTCTAGGAGAGAGAAAGGGTTAAACACTGAAAGACAGGGCCATGTGGATCATCGGTAGAGGGTGAGCATTAAGTTGTTGCCAGCAGAAGCTTGGACGATGCCCCTTTCCAGAAAGGTGTCACAGGTAGACACAGAGTCAGGCCAGGTGTAGCTTCTAGGAAGAGAAAAGAGAGATAACATAAAGTTAAAAGCTGAAATAACAGCAAATAATGCAAAATTGGAGAGTAGTGTGAGAATGTAGCGAAGAGGGTGAAAGTGGTCATTATGTCCTCCAGCAGCCTAAGCCTATAGCAGCATAACTACAGAGATAGCTCAGGATAACCTAAGCCACTCTAACTATAAGCTTTATCAAAAAGGAAAGTTTTAAACCTAGCCTTAAAAGTAGACAGTTTGTCCATCTAGAGCCCACTGATGGCCATTGTTATACTAAAAACCACAACGACTGGGATACCGCTCTCTGTCAGATTGATTATAACCATTGGAAAAGAGAGGGGGTCATACCAGTAGCAGAAATGGAGGGTGTGTTTGCACCTCAACCATAACTGAGCCGGTTTAGGCTAAACCTGACTCCCCCTTACTCCATGCAGCAGGGAGGGAAGAAGACAGAGGTAAAAATAAGGAAGATAGCTCAGGATAACCTAAGCCATTCTAACTATAAGCTTTATCAAAAAGGAAAGTTTTAAGCTTAGCCTTAAAAGTAGACAGGGTGTCTGCCTCACAGACTAAAACTGGGAGCTGGTTCCACAGGAGAGGAGCCTGATAACTAAAGGATCTGCCTCCCATTCTACTTCTAGAGACTCTAGGAACCACCAGTAAACCTGCAGTCTGAGAACGAAGTGCTCTGTTAGGAACATATGGAACAATCAGATCTCTGATGTATGATGGAGCTAGGGAGCCAATGAAGGGAAGCTAAAGTAGGGAAAATATGATCTCTCTTATTAGTTTTCATCAGAACTCTTGCTGCAGCATTTTGAACCAGCTGAAAGCTTTTAACTGCATTTTGTGGACATGCTGATAGTAACGAATTACAATAGTCCAGCCTTGAAGTAACAAATGTATGGACTAGTTTTTCAGAGTGACTCCTGGACAGGATATTTCTCATTTTGGCAATGTTCTGGAGATGAAAGAGGGAAATCCTAGAAACCTGTTTAATATGGGATTTAAATGACATGTCCTGGTCAAAAATAACACCAAGGTTTTTCACTTTTTATCGGAGGTCAATTTAATGCCATCCAGGTTAAGTGATTGACTAAGCAGTTTCTTTTTTAAAGATTCCAGTCCAAAGACGACAACTTCTGTCTTGTCGGAATTTAAAAGCAGAAAATTTAAAGTCGTCCAAGTTTTTATATCTTCAAGACATGCTTGTAGTCTATTTAACTGGTTGGGCTCGTCAGGATTCATGGATAAGTAAAGCTGAGTGTCATCAGCGTAACAGTGAAAATTTATTCTATGCAGCCTGATAATTTTACCTATTGGAAGCATATATATAGTAAAGAGAATTGGCCCAAGTACTGAACCCAGTGATACTCAACAATTAATCCTGGAATTTAAAGATGATTTATCATTTACATGAACAAACTGGAATCTGTCAGACAAATAAGATTTTAACCACCTTAGCGCTGTTCTCCTGATCCCTACAGCATATTCCAGCCTTTCTAAGAGAATATTGTGATCGACTGCATCAAATGCAGCACGAGAACTAACAGGACAAGTACAGACACAAGTCCATTATCTGAGGGTAGAAGAATATCATTAGTGACTTTCAGCAGAGCTGTTTCAGTGCTATGATGAGCTTGGACACTCCTCAGCCTCCCTGGTAAGGCCTACTCCAGGGTATTGGAGAGGAGAGTCCGGCCGATAGTCGAACCTTGGCTTCAGGAGGAGCAGTGTGGTTTTCGTCCCGGCCGTGGAACACTGGACCAGCTCTATAACCTCTACAGGGTACTCGAGGGTTCATGGGAGTTTGCCCAACCGATCCACATGTGTTTTGTGGACCTTGAGAAAGCATTCGACTGTGTCCCTCATGATGCCCCATGGGGGGTTCTCCAGGAGTATGGAATCAGGGGCCCTTTATTAGGGGCCATCCGGTCCATGTACAAGCGGAGCAGGAGTTTGGTCCGCATTGCCGGCACTAAGTCGGACCTGTTCCTGGTGCATGTTGGACTCCGGCAGGGCTGCCCTTTGTCACCGGTCCTGTTTATAATTTTTATGGACAGGATTTCTAGGCACAGCCAAGGGCCGGAGGGGGTCTGGTTTGGGGACCAGTGGATTTCGTCTCTTCTTTTTGCAGATGACGTGGTCCTGCTGGCCCCCTCTAGCTAAGACCTACGGCATGCGCTGGGGGGGGGTCGCAGCTGAGTGTGAAGCAACTGGGATGAAGATCAGCTCCTCCAAGTCTGAGGACATGGTTCTCAACCAGAAAAGGGTGGCTTGTCCTCTTCAGGTTGGAGGGGAGTTCCTGCCTCAAGTGGAGGAGTTTAAGTATCTCGGGGTCTTGTTCACGAGTGAGGGAAGAATGGAGCGGGAGATCGACAGACGGATCGGTGCGGCTGCCGCAGTAATGGCGGCACCGTGCCGGTCCGTTGTGGTGAAGAGAGCTGAGCCGTAAAGTGAAGCTCTCGATTATCCGGTCGGTCTACGTTCCTACCCTCACCTATAAGCCATGAACTTTGGGTCATGACCGAAAGAACAAGATCCCAGATACAAGCAGCTGAAATGAGTTTCCTCCGTAGGGTGGCCGGGCACTCCCTTAGAGATAGGGTGAGGAGCTCAGCCATCCGGGAGAGGCTCGGAGTAGAGCCGCTGCTCCTCCACATCGAGAGGAGCCAGTTGAGGTGGCTCGGGCATCTATACCGGATGCCTCCTGGACACCTTCCTTGGGAGGTGTTTTAGGCACGTCCCACTGGGAGGAGGCCCAGGGGACGGCCCAGGACACGCTGGAGGGACTATGTCTCTCAGTTGGCCTGGGAACGCCTTGGGCTACCCCCGGAGGAGCTGGAAGAGGTGTCTGGGGAGAGGGACGTCTAGGTGTCTCGGCTGAGTCTTCTGCCCCCGCGACCCGGTCCCGGATAAGTTGAAGACGACAAGTACGAGTTTCCCATTCAGGGTGTGTTGACTTTGCGCTGCTACCGGGCATGTTGCCTGAAATCCGTTAGTCCTACATCAATGAGGGTGACATTTTCTGAATCGCGAAAGAGCATCCTACATTTTGATACATCATTTGTGCCAGTAGAGAAAATTGAGCGAGTGAGGAGTGTTTGTTTGTTATTTCTCAGGTGATTCAAAAACCTAGAGAGTACACTCTACCAACTGACGAATTCCGCCATAGGATTACATTATAAAATCGAAAACGTCAAAAAACTTTCATAAAATCTGAATCGTGATTGTAGAAGAACCGTAAGAGATATCAAAAAGCAGAATCATTTGAAGATAGCTTAATGTCTTTTGAACATTTTAAAAGTTGAATGGCGTTTCTAGCTGAAAGTATGCAGAAGTAGTAAGCTGTGAAAGAGCACAAAGTTTTAGCTGAATTTTGCTGAATTTCCATTCATTTCAAAGGAGGAAAAATTTGTATAAAAAGCTGAATATTTCACAAATTATATTAGCTGAAGTTACCAAAAGTCATAGCATAATTTTCTAAACTAGCAGAACGTTTTCACACCAGAATTGTTGAAAAACTGTTGAAAAATGTAGGACTAGTTACGCACAGAAAAACGTACGGAAAATACAGACAAAAACTAGAAAAATTGTTTCAGTGAAACAGCACGTGAGAATGCATTCTGCAGAATGAACGAAGCAGAAGATGCTAAAAAAAATGTGAAAAAGTAATAAGCGATAATTAGCTGAAGAACACATAAAATAGAAGGAGGCAGAAAGAAGAGAAAGAGGATTAAAAAGAAGCAGCAAATGTGAATGCTGAATGAAGGGAGCAGAACATGCCAAAGAAATTTGAAAAAGTAAAAATTTGCAAAAACAAAAAACATTTCGCTGAAGAACACATGAAACAGAAAGAGGCAGAAAGGTGAAAAAGAAGCAGAAAATGTGAATGCTGAATGAACGAAGCAGAAGATGCTGAAAAAATATGACATAGTAAAAACGATCAACACTGTTAAAGAACACAAGAAAGAGAACAAGCCAGAAAGAAGAAAAAAGCAGAAAAGAGAGAAAAGAGAAAGAAACAAAAAGGATAGAAAGAGAAAAAGGAAAAGGGGGGAAAGAAGCAAAAAGTGGCCGCTGTTTTGTCGCTCCCCTGGGACCTATGAAGATGGTCTTACCAGCATAAGTCACAGAGTAGTGCTTTCTTACTGGTTCTGATACATTTGGACCTGGCTCTGATGGAGTGTTCCAAACTGGTTCTGATGGATATTTCTACCAGGTTCTGATGGGTATTTCCTCTTGGTTCTGATGGAGTTTGGACTTGGTTCTGATAGAAGGTTCCTTCTGGTTCTGAAGGAGATTTTGACCTGGTTCTTGTAGAGTTTTCTTCCTGGTTCTGATAGTTTTCATGTTGTTCTGATAGACTTTGGACCTGGTTCAGGTGGAGGTTTTTACATGGTTCTGATGAAGATTGTAACCAGGTTCTGATGGAGATTTGTTCCAGGTTCTGATGGATTTTGGACGTGGTTCTGATGGAGGGTTATAACTGGTTCTGATGGAGATGTGTACCAGGTTCTGATAGAGAGTTCTTCCTGGTTCTGATGAAGTTTGGGTCTGGTTCTGAGGGATATTTGTTCCATGTTCTGATTAATTTTGGACCTGGTTCTGATAGAGGTTTCTTCCTGGTTCTGACTGAGTTTGGACCTGGTTCTGATGAAGGGTTCCTAACTGGTTCTGATGGAAATTTCCTCTTGGTTCTGATTGAGTTCAGGTCTGGGTCTGATGGAGTTTTCTTCCTCGTTCTGATTGAGTTTGGACCTGGTGCTGATGGAGGGTTCCCAACTGTTTGCTCAGATGAAGTTCAGGTCTGGTTCTGATGGAGATTATTTCCAGGTTCACATGGATGTTGGACCTGGTTCTGATAGATGTTTCTTCCTGGCTCAGATGGAGTTTGGACCTGGTTCTGAAGGAGATTTGTTCCAGGCTCTGATGAATTCTGGACCTGGTTCTGATGGAGGGTTCCTAACTAGTTCTGATGGAGATCTTTACCAGGTTCTGATGGAGTTTGGGTCTGGTTCCGATGGAGTTTTCTTTCTGAATCTGATGGAGTTCTGATGGAGATTTTTACTAGGTTCTGATGGAGTTTGGGTCTGGTTCTGATGGAGTTTTCTTTCTGAATCTGATTTCCCCTTTGTTTGGATGGAGTTTGGGTCTGGTTCTGATGGAGATTTGTTCCAGGTTCTGATGGATGTTGGACCTGGTTCTGATAGAGGTTTCTTCCTGGTTCTGACAGAGTTTGGACCTGGTTCTGGTGTAAGGTTCTTAACTGGTTCTGGCCGCCATGTAGTTGCCTCCTATGAAGATGATCAAAGGCTTAAGGGTCGGATCTTGTGTCTCATCAGTCTATCAACTGTGGTAAGGCGTATTCGTCACTTCCTGTTTTGCACTTGGTGGATTGTTTGGTGTGTGAAGGCTCTCTCGTTTGATCTGATTTCTCTCTACTGTGATATCTCTTACTTGTTATAATACATAAGCATGTTAAAACACATACTTTCTGTTCCTGTATTTAACGTTTGGCGACTCTCCGTGTTTTACACGGTTTTTTCTAGTAGTGGTAAGGGGTCGCTAGCTTAGCGTTAGCTTTAGCTCCACCATGGCTACCCGTTCTGCTGTTTCTCTCTCTGAGTCTCCTCCTCTCTCTTGTTCTCTGTGTCAGATGTTCAGTTACTCCTCTGCCTCCTTTAGTGATAATGGTACGTGTAATAAATGTAGCATTTTGTAGCTTTGGGAGGCGAGGGTGTCAGATTGGAGGCCCGGCTCCGCGCTGTTGAAAAACCAGCAGATAGCCGAGGCCCTTAGCTAGCGCGGACCACCGAGGGTAGCTCCCCGTAGCAGTCCTCCAGCAGACCCGTGCAGCCGGGATCTCAGGCCGGGCTGGGTGACGGTACGCAGGAAGCATAGTTCTAGATCTCAGCCCACAGGTCACCACCAACCCATCTGCGTTTCTAATAGATTTTCCCCGCTCAGCGACACACCCGCTGAGAAGCCAACTGTGGTAATTGGCCAGCTCCATAGCCAGAAACGTGGCACTAGAGGGCACCAGCGACCATAGTCAAATGTCTGCCAGGGGCCAGAACGGGCGACATCAAATCCTCCTGAAACTGCTGCCTAAGGATAAGCAAAAAACAGTAAGATTGTTATTCACGCTGGGGGTAAGGGACCCCGGGTTACGTCAATCGGAGTCACTAAAGTTAGTGTTGCTTCGGGGTGTAAGTTTGCCAAAACAATGTCGGACTCCGTAATTTTCTCTGATCCCCTCCCGATCTGACCAGTGACGACATGTTTACCGCATGCTGTCATTAAACCGCTGGCTGTCTAGGTGGGGTCCAAAAAAAAATGTGCCCACGTTGATAATTTGGCAAAAACTTTTGGGGAAAACCTGTTCTGACCGGAGAGAGGGGCATCCATCCCACTTTGGATGGTGCAGCTCTTCTTTTCTAGGAATCTGGCCAAAAATTTTTTTTTTTTCCCCAAAACCTCTGACAACCCAGGGGTTCAGACCAGGAAGCGGGGTCGTAGTTTAACACTCCCTCTGCAGCTTTTGTACTGCTACCCCCCCTTTACCCTATTAAGACAGTGTCCCCCCACGGCCAAAATTGAATAGATTAAAAAAAATTATCTAAAAAGGGGAAAATCAGGAAAATCTAATAAAAAAAAACCAACTCAAAAAAAAATAAACATAAAAAAATTAAAATGTGGCTTACTGAACATAAGATCTCTCCTTTTAAAAGACTTTGCTAGTTAGTGACCTGATTTGTGACAATCAGATTGATTTATTTTGCCTCACAGAACCTGGCTGCAGCAAGAGGATTATGTTACTATAAATGAGTCAACTCCTACTAATTATTTAAAATGTTCACATCCTCGAAATACTGGGCGAGAAGGGGAAGTAGCAATCATCTTTCAGTCCGATTTATTGATTAGTCCCAGACCAATCATTTTCTAAACTCTTTTGAAATTTAAACCTTAATTTTCCTCATCCAAATTGCAAGCACTAAAACCACTTCTGTTTTTTTTTTTGTACCGTCCCCAGGCCTTACTCTCATTTTTAGATCATTTTTAGACCTTTATCTGATTTAGTGTTAAATACAGATAAAGTTATTATAGTGGGGGATTTTAACATTCATGTTGACACTGAAAGTGATAGCTTAAAAATAGCCTTTAATGGTATCTTAGACTCAATTGGCTTTACTCAAAACATTAAAAAACCTACTCACGTTTGTCTTCATTCTCTGGACCTTGTGCTGACATATGGCATTGAGTGTAAAGACATAACTATTTTTTCACAAACCCCGTGCTGTCTGACCATTTTTTAATAACCTTTGAGTTTAATTTTAAACCGAGTACTCCACACCTGAAAGAAAATTTCATCATAGTAGATCATTATCAGACAAAATCTGTAACAACCTTTAAAAGAATCTGTTCCACTTTTAAATTTCCTCATTATCACAGAAAAAAAGTGGAGGGCAAAAATTTTGTTTCTTCCCCTTCACAAATTGATTCTCTTGTTCAGAGTGTTCTTCATCATTGCGTGGTGCATTAGACAATGCAGCCCCCTTGAAAAAAAAGGGAAAAATTTTTCATAGGAGGCAGGCTCCCTGGTTTAATTCAGAGCTGCGTACCTTAAAGCACAATGTTTAAAATTTGGGAGCGAAATGTCGCTCTACACACCTAGAGGATTCCTACTTAATCTGGAAAAAAGCCTACTTTTGTATAAAAAGACACTTCACCAAGCTAGAACAGCTTATTTCTCATCCTTAATAAAAAACAAAAAATAATCCTAGGTTTTCTCTTTAATACAGTTGCTAAACTTACACAGAGTCATAGCTCTGTTGGCCATCCATTCCTTAGCTCTCAGCACCCTGACTTTGTGGGATTCTTCCAAAAAAAAATTTGATTCTATTAAGAAGAAAATCTTTGAATACCCCCAAGATGATTACTTCATCCTCAAAAAATGAAAAACATTGGGAATAACTGTAGAACCTGATCTGTGTTTGGACTGTTTTTTGTCCGGGGAGCCTTCCAGAGTTATCAGAAATATTAGCTTCATCTAAACCTTTAAACTTGTATTTAGACCCAATCCCAACCAAATTATTTAAGGAAATTTCCCCTCTGATTATAAGCCCCATTTTAATATGATTAAATTTTTATCTTTAGTAAAGGGGGTATGTCCCAAAGCTTTTAAGGTAGCTGTAATTAAACCTTTGCTTAAGAAACCTTCGCTTGATCGAGATGACTTAATAAATTACAGACCGATATCCAATCTTCCATTCTTATCTAAATTCTTGAGAAAAATAGTTGCTAATCAAATGTGTGAGCATTTACACAGCAATGACCTGTCTGAAGAGTTTCAGTCAGGTTTCAGAGCTCATCATAGCACTGAAACAGCTCTGCTGAAAGTCACTATTGATATTCTTATTGCCTCAAATAATGGACTTGTGTCTGTACTGGTTCTGTTAGATCTCAGTGCTGCATTTGATACAGTTGATCATAATATTCTCCTAGAAAGGCTGGAATATGCTGTAGGGATCAGGGGAACAGCGCTAGGCTGGTTTAAATCTTATTTGTCTGACAGATTCCAGTTTGTTCATGTAAATGATAAATCATCTTTAAACTCCAGGGTTAATTGTGGAGTACCACAGGGTTCAGTACTTGGGCCAAGTCTTTTTTCACTATGCTTCCAATAGGTAAAATTATCAGGCAGCATAGAATACATTTTCACTGTTACGCTGATGATACTCAGCTTCCATGAATCCTGATGAGCCCAACCAGTTAGATAGACTACAAGCATGTCTTGAAGACAAAAAAACTTGGATGACTTTAAATTTTCTGCTTCTAAATTCAGACAAGACAGAAGTTGTCGTCTTTGGACCGGAGTCTTTAAAAAAAAAAACTGCTTTTGTCAATCACTTAAACCTGGAGGGTTAAAATTGACCTCAGATAATAAAGAAAAAACATTGGTGTTATTTTTGACCAGGGACATTTTTTAAATCCCATATTAAACAGGTTTTTTTAGATTTCTTTCTTTCACCCCTGGAACTTGCCAAAAATTAGAAATATCCTGTCCACGGGGTTTGATGCTAGAAAACTAGTCCATGCATTTGTTTTTTCAAGGCTGGGGCTTTTAAAATTTAAAAATTCAATTTAAAATTCTCCTCCTCACATATAAAGCCCCTTAATGATTTAGCTCCATCATACATCAGAAATCTGATTTTTCCATACGTTCCTAACAGAGCACTTCGTTTTCAGACTGCAGGTTTACTGGTGGTTCCTAGAGTCTCTAGAAGTAGAATGGGAGGCAGATCCTTTAGTTATCAGGCTCCTCTCCTGTGGAACCAGCTTCCCCCCCAGTTTTAGTCCGTGAGGCGGACACCCTGTCTACTTTTTAAAGGCTAGGCTTAAAACTTCCTTTTTTGATAAAGCTTATAGTTAGAATGGCTTAGGTTATCCTGAGCTATCTTCCTTATTTTAGCTCCGTCTTCTTCTCCCCTTTTGGATGGAGTAACGGGGAGTCAGGTTTAGCCTGAAAACCGGCTCAGTTACGGTTTTAGGTGCAAACACACCCCCCAAATTTCTGCTACTGTATGACCCCCCCTTTTTCCCTGGGGTTTTGGTCAATCTGACAGAGAGGGTACCCAATCGTTGTGGTTTTTAGTATAACAATGGCCATCAGTGGGGTCTAGATGGAAAACTGTCTACTTTAAGGCTAGGTTTTTAAAACTTTCCTTTTTGATAAAGCTTATAGTTAAATGGCTTAGGTTCCTGAGCTATCTCTGTAGTTATGCTGCTATAGGCTTAGGCTGCTGGGGGACATAATGACCACTTTCACCCTCTTCGCTACTTTTCTCACGCTACTCTTCATTTTGTTTATTTTTCTTTTTTCAGCTTTTTACTTTTTCTCTTCTTTTCTCTTCCTAGAAGCTACACCTGGCCTGACTCTTGTCTCCTGTGATACCTTTCTGGAGAGGGGAATCCTCCAAGCTTCTGCTGGCAACAATTTAATGCTCACCCTCTACCGATGATCCACATTGCCCTGTCTTTCAGTTTTAACCCTTTCTCTCTCCTAGACATAGCTACTGACTGAGCTTTTACTGTGACTAACTCTGTGCTCTCTTTCAGACTCTAACTTGAAAACTGGCTCAGAGTTTATCTTTTCCTTCTTTCTAGGTGAAACGACTAAAGGAGCTACATCCTTAACATTTACCTTTTTCCTTCCCATAGAAAGTACCCCCTGGATCAGTGCTTTTTTTGTTCTCTTTGTGTCTCTGCTCTGTTCTCTCTAACCCCCTTTCGGTCGTGGCAGATGGCCGCTCACACTGAGCCTGGTTCTGCTGGGGGTTTTCTTCCTGTTAAAAGGGGAGTTTTTTTTCCACCGTCGCTACATGCATGCTCAGTATGAGGGATTGCTGCAAAGTCAACGCCAGTGACTGTCCCTGTCTCTACATTTCATCCGGGGAGGAGTGAATGCTGCAAGTCCACTGACTGGATGCAATCTGCTGGTTTCCTTAGATAGAAAACTTTGTATCCAATTTTTAATAAATAACTGAATCTGGCTGCACTGTTCAATGATTAAGATTAATTTTGGAATGTATGTACCTGACTTTTTTGAAGTGCCTTTTAAAGACATGTGTTGTGAATTGGCGGCTATATAAATAAACTGAATTGAATTGAATTGAATCAGGTTTAGGCCATTGAAATGAATGAAAATAATGAAAGTCAATGCAAAGTCCTCAAAAAGATAGTAATCCATGTGTCAGGATCTATGCTATGGATGTTTTTGTGGTGCTGTTTACTGTGTTTAGCCTCTAGATGGCGTTGGAACCTGGAGGGGTGCGACAGGTGTTTTCTATCTGCCTGATTACCACAAGAGGAGTATTTAAGGAGGAGGCTTTCAGCAACTTATTGCCAGAGTGTTGCCCTTAGTGGTACTACTTCAGCCACATTACTCTTTGTCTGGTCCTTGCTTTGTACCCAAGTAATTATTGTATTGTGCCTTACAGGATTACCTGAACCTGACGTTGCCGTCAGCATTGATCACCTCTTGGATTATCGTCTTCTGGAAAGAAGTCATTCATCTTCATGAAAAAAGGACTCAAGCCTCTTTACTTCGGTGGATCTTTCCCGGGCTGGCAGCTTCCTGATTCTTCTGTTCCCTCGGACCTCCTTGGCGAACCTGTCCCCCCCTTCCTTCACAGCACCCACTACAGTAAACCCTGGACATTCTTACATCCTGGCAAACCAGTATTCACACTCTCCGTCACCTCTGGTAAACAACTCTTTGGTTCTTCCTTCGTTCACACCCCCCCTGGTGGATCACTCCACCACTCCAGTAAGACAGCATAATCATTAATGATAATAGTTTGCTGATTATTTCCCTGCTTACTACTTTGTTTATTTTGCAGTCCATGTTCCGGTTCCAGTTCCCTGCTCTGGCCACGTCACCTTCAATAAACCTCTTACCTTAAATCATTGTCTCCTGATTGTTTTCTGCATGTGGGTCAAAATCGTTAAATCAACTATGACACCATGGAGGTGTGTGTATGTGTGTGTGTGTATATGTGTATGTCCCACTGGCAAAGGATTAGTGGCAGGGTCAGGTTTAGGCCGTATAAATGAAGACAATGAAGGCAAGTCAATGGAAAGTCCTCACAAAGATAGTAATCCATGAATGTGTGTGTGTGTGTCTGTCCGAGTGTGAGACACGGAGAGAGTAGAGGCAGAAAGAAAGACAGAATCACATAAAGACATATACAGTAGGAGATCCACAGAGCTATAAATAGAACAGTGAGGAATGAATCAGCCAATCAGCAAAGACTGTCAGTGTAACTTGACACCTGTCGTTTCTCACTCACGCAGCACGATATTCTGTCTCCCCCTGGCCCAGCTTTTTAACATGGAGGCGCATGCTCCCGAACGACTGCCCACCGTACTCGTTGTCTTCCGCTTTATCCTGTACCGGTCCCGGGGGCAGCAGACTCAGCAGAGACACCCAGACGTCCCTCTCCCCAGACACCTCCTCCAGCTCCTCCGGGGGGGTGCCCAAGGCGTTCCCAGGCCAGCCGAGAGACATATTCCCTCCAGCATGTCCTGGGCCATCCTCTGGGCCTCCTCCCGGTAGGACGTGCCTGGAACACCTCCCGGGGAAACTCCAAGGGGCATCCCGGTATAGATGCCTGAGCCACCTCAACTGGCTCCTCTCGATGTAGAGGAGCAGCTATACTCCGAGCCCCTCCTAGATGGCTGTGCTCCTCACCCTATCTCTAAGGGAGTGCCCGGCCACCCTATGGAGGAAGCTTATTTCAGCCGCATGTATCTGGGATCTTGTTCTTTCGGTCATGACCCAAAGTTCATTACCATAGGTGAGGGTAGGAACATAGACCGACCGGTAAATTGAGAGCTTCGCTTTTCGGCTCAGCTCTCTCTTCACCACAACGGACTGGCACAATGTCCCCATTATTGCGGCAGCCGCACCAATCCGTCTGTCAATCTCCTGCTCCATTCTTCCCTCACTCGTGAACAAGATCCCGAGATACTTGAACTCCTCCACTTGAGACAGGAACTCCCCTCCAACCTGAAGAGGACAAGCCACCCTTTTCTGTTCGAGAACCATGGCCTCGGACTTGGAGGAGCTGATCTCCATCCCAGCCGCTTCACACTCGGCTGCGAACCGCCCCAGCGCATGCTGTAGGTCTTGGCTAGAGGGGGCCAGCAGGACCATGTCATCTGCAAAAAGAAGAGACGAGATCCTCTGATCCCCCAACCAGACCCCCTCTGGCCCTTGGCTGTGCCTAGAAATTCTGTCCATAGAAGCTATCCAACACGCACCAGGAACAGGTCCGACTTAGTGCCGGCAATGCGTACCAAACTCCTGCTCCGCTTGTACAGAGAGCGGATGGCCCCTAATAAAGGGCCCCCGATTCCATACTCCTGGAGCACCCCCCACGGGGCATCATGAGGGACACAGTCGAATGCTTTCTCCAGGTCCACAAAACACATGTGGACCGGTTGGGCAAACTCCCATGTACCCTGTAGAGGGTATAGAGCTGGTCCAGTGTTCCACGGCCGGGACGAAAACCACACTGCTCCTCCTGAAGCCAAGGTTCGACTATCACCGGACTCTCCTCTCCAATACCCTGGCGTAGGCCTTACCAGGGAGGCTGAGGAGTGTGATCCCCCTGTAGTTGTAACACACCCTCCGGTCACCCTTCTTATGAAGGGGGACCACCACCCCAGTCTGCCAGTCCAGAGGCACTGTCCCTGACCGCCACGCAATGCTGAAGAGGCGTGTCAACCATGACAGCCCCACAACATCCAGAGACTTGAGGTACTCAGGGCGGATCTCATCCACCTCCAAAGCCCTGCCACCGCGGAGCTTTTTAACCACCTCGGTGACTTCAGCCTGGGTGATGAAACAGTCTTACCCCGAGTCCTCAGCCTCTGTTTCCACCAGGGAATGTGTGATGGCAGGATTGAGGAGATCCTTGAAGTACTCCTTCCACCGCCCGATAATGTCCCCAGTCGAGGTCAGCACCCTCCCACCCCCAGTGTAAACAGTGTTGTCGAAGCACTGCTTCCCCCTCCTGAGGCGCAGGACGGTTTGCCAGAGTGGCTTCGAGGTCAACCGATAGTCCTCACTGAACTCCTCCCAGGCCCGAGTTTTTGCCTCTGCCACAGCCCGGGCCGTGGCATGCTTGGCCACCCGTCAGCCGCCTCAGGAGTCCCACAAGCCAACCACAGCCAATAGGACTCCTTCTTCAGCTTGACTGTCGGTGTCCACCACCGGGCTCGGGGATTGCCGCCGTGACAGGCACCGCAAACCAGCAGCATCGACAATAGATGCAGAGAACATGGTCCACTCAGACTCTATGTCTCCAACATCCCCCGGAATCTGGTCAAAGCTCTCCCGGAGCTGGGAGTTGAATACATCCCTGGCCAAGGGCTCCGCCAAACGTCCCCAGTAGACCCTCACTATGCGCTTGGGCCTGCCAAGTCTGTCCGGCTTTCTCCTCCTCCAGCGGATCCAACTCACCACCAGGTGGTGATCAGTGGACAGCTCAGCCCCTCTCTTCACCCGAGTGTCCAAAACATGCGGCCGAAGGTCTGATGATACGACAACAAAGTCGATCATTGACCTCCTGCCTAGGGTGTCCTGGTGCCAAGTGCACTTAGGCACACCCTTATGTTTGAACATGGTGTTTATTATGGACAATCCGTGACTAGCACAAAAGTCCAATAACAAAACACCACTCGAATTCAGATCGGGGAGACCATTCCCGATCACGCCACTCCAGGTGTCACTGTCGTTTCCCACGTGGGCGTTAAAGTCCCCTAGCGGAACAATGGAGTCCCCGGGAGGGGCACTATCCAGCACCCCCGACAGGGACGCCAAGAAGGCTGGGAACTCCGCACTACCGCTCGGCCCATAGGCCGAAACAACAGTCGCAGGGATGCGACCCTCTCATCCACTGGGGTAAACCTCAACACGAGACGGCTGAGTTGGGGGGCAAAGCAAACCCACCCCAGCCCGCCCCCTCTCCGGGCCACTCCAGAGTAGAAGAGAGTCCAGCCCCTCTCGAGCAGATGGATTTCAGAGCCCACGTTGTGCGTGGAGGTAAGCCCGACTATTTCTAGTCGATATTCAATTCAATTCATTTCAATTCAGTTTATTTATCTCTCGACCTCCCGCACAAGGAGGTCAGCTCAGGCTCTTCCCCCCCAGCGAGGTGATATTCCACGTCCCTAGAGCCAGCCTAAGCATCCGGGGATCGGGCTGCCGAGGTCTCTACCTTCGTCCGCCGCCCAATCCTCTTTGCACCGGTCCCTCACGGTTCCCCCTGCAGGTCGTGGGCCCACTGGGGGATGGCCCCAGTGGCCCCAGCCTGTTTGCAATGGGAGACCCTACCAGGGGCATTTAAGCCCCAGACAACATAGCCTCTAGGATCATTCAAGCACTCAAACCCCTCCACCACTTTAAGGTGGCGGTTCAAGGAGGGGTATTACGTTTTTTTATTTATCAAAAAATCTGTTTTTCTGCAGTGGTGGCTTAATTACCTAGTATTGGTAAAATTGTATTTGACGGACATGCTATAATATTAGGATTATTCCTGGCCACACCCCCACGACTTTAGCTGGGATGTAAACATTACTCATTTTCAGACTGCCAGGTAGCCAATTCCAACTGACAGCCTCCTTGCACACGCAAGCACGCGTCAGTGCATTAAGGACAACCAGATGTTGGAACCCTAAGCCATGGATTTCAACATTAAACTGGACTCTTCTGGAATTTTCAAAACAAATTGCATTAACCTACTTCCAGCACAACTTAGGAAAGGGGGGTGTCAGCGGATTTCCCATGATGCCACTGGCTGTATAAAAGCACCCCTTTCCAATGCCCCGATCTCTTCCAAGCAGCTCCCGAGAGGAACTGGACGGAGGGACACAGAGTGCTGAGGTCTTTTTGCTGGCAAAAAGACATATCTTTAAACTGGATCCAAGAGTCTCATATGATCCCCGATCATATGCAAAGATAAGTATGAGTGAATAACTGTTTGTGTACCCAGTATTCATTCAGAAAACGGGAATTAAGGTACATGCCTGGCTTGACTTTCTCTCCGAGGCCTGCTGAAGCAACGGTGTCCCAGAAAAGTCCCCAGCAGAGACGCGGTCTCTACAACCCGAGTGAAGCGGTTTTCCTTGCCTGAGAGAAGGACGATGAGTAGTCGCATCACCGGTAACGTGCAGTTTTGGCCGGCCGACAGAACGGGCCGCCCACCCACAGCTTCGTTAGGTTAGCCGAAGGCTAACCGCTTGTTGACTGTGGACGTTTCTTCAAACTTTGCCGCCCTGGACATCTTTTCCTCAGCATGGTCAGAGGTTAGGTTTTGGGCGGAGTGAATAATAGAATAACAGTTAGGATGAAATGATCTAAACGTTTTTCATTTTATGAAGTTTGGTTTTTTTTGTGTGAAACTGCTATCTTAGTGCTAGCAGACTATCTGCAGCACACATGCTCAGTTTGTGTTCTGTGTTTGTGTGTTTTTTTAAAGTTAAGACAAACTTTATTTAAAGGGTGATTTGAAACACAGAAGATTGCCCATAACGCGCCATCCGTGCTTATGTATTTTAACCCTTTTATTGACGGTATTTTAAGAGTGTGTGTTTTGATTCTGGATGCTAAGCTATCAGCCTCCTTTGTTAGCTTAACTGCTAACAGCCTAGGACACGTGCTTGCTGCTAAAGAATATTTACCCAGAACGGTTTAGTTTTCAATCCAGTAAATAATCAGAAACAGAATCAGAATCTGAATTCTTTATTTGTCATTGCTCCACATGGGTGCAACAAAATTTCCAAAAAAACAGAACAAAACATTGCAGGCAAGTAGTGCAAATTTAAAGAAAATAAATACAAAAAAAAAGTTTAAAAAAGGGCTGTGCCGGTGGAAACAGATATATAATATATATTATATATATATATATATACAGAATATTTACAGGTTATTGCTCATTTTACTAAGTTTGATAACTAAGTAAACACCATTAAGCCCCATTTCTCCAGAAAGATTTGGTTCCTTTCAAAGATATTTCCTTAAATAATTTACCGCTACCTTTAATAATATTTCTTTAAATATTATTTCAATAAATAATGAGACACAATTGAGAATTAGTCATCCAGAAGGTTGATTTTATTCAGCAGATCATTCTTTAAAACATTATTTTATTAAAATAATATTTTATCTGATCTTGAATTGTGAATGGTTGTCTAACGTTTGCTGCTTATTGCCTAAGTTAGTTCCAAGATTAACTTAACTTCATTTCCAGATTCTTCAAGATAATCCTTGGTTCTCAAACATAAACATTGCATGGTAATGTTGCATCACTCTTTTGGTCATGATTTTCAATCATCTTTAATCAACTTGTTTATATTGTACATAGCCCATTAGTCTTCATTAATCTTTAATTCTGCTTGGTAGTTTGGTTGGATTGTTTTAGCAGAGCAAAGAGTTTGTTGATTGAAATATGTTTGACTTTGAGTTGACTTATTTTTGTTAGTAAATTCTTGTATTTTAAGAAATTGTGTGAATTCATTCCATGTGTGTACAGAGTTTATGCTGTTCAATAATGTCAGAGCTTGGCTCACACCTTTCTATTTTGTCCTAATACCATCACCTTACTGGGCTGGTATTCACAGGACAACCCTTAACAGACCGAAATATTATTTGATAAAATATTAAAATATTAATATTAAATAATATTGTCAGATTAATAATCACAACACAGATGTCCTGTCTAATTTGAAAGGGATACTTCTTGTTCACTTGAATTAATAACCACAGCGGAGGGGCCTATGGACAGCTGTACTTCTAAAGTGTAACAGAAGTGACAGAAGATGGTCTTAACCCTTCTGGTACAATGGGCTCCTTTCAGCAGTTCATGTCCCTCTGCCTGGACTGGCCACTTTTCTCTTCTCGCTCAGCAAAAAGAGTCCCTGTACGGGCCACCAATTTTGTGGGAGAAGAAAGTTTTAAAATTATGAAGGGACAATTGGTTTCCTCTCAAAGCCGATGCGGGGGATCTTTTATTCAGAACACATCTCTGAATACATCTTCATACAAAATCCCAAAGAATCCCCAATCAAGTCATATCATTGTTGTGTATGTGAAACTTTTTGACCAATCATATGTATCACTTACACTTACGTACATTTTTCTGGCACACTGAACTCTAATGTCAAAGAGACCTGGCAGAATTCAAGTTATCATAATTCTTTCCAGCTGGACTGTTTCTATCCAGCCTACAAGTTCGCTGCTAGAATAACAAGTCCATTAGTCTTTCCTAAGGCCAAGAACTTTTCCTTATCTAACTTGTTCCCAGACAGGCCTTGCATGCTGCTCAGAGTGACTGTTTCCTTATGCCAAGAACATTCTACACAGAATTCATTTTCACATATGGTAAGAACAATAGTAACACTTTTAATCTTTAAGCTTTAAGCTTCCACTCTTTCCGCTCCAGTCTCCTTACAAACTGGAACGGTATCTCCTTTTTTTACAGCGACGTCGTTCTCTCGGCTGACCATAAATTAATTATTTACCTTTTATCCTTGAAAATCTTTCCCTTGAGGGCTTTTACTTGTAACCATAGCCTTATATATTTTCCCTGTACCATTATTAAAATAAAATGCAACGCATAATATTTCAACAGTTTCAATTCAATTCAATTCAGTTTATTTATATAGCGCCAATTCACAACACATGTTGTCTCAAGGCACTTCACAAAAGTCAGGTACATACATTCCAATTAATCTTAATCATTGAACAGTGCAGTCAGATTCTGTAATTTATTCAAATTGGATAAAAAGTTTTTCTATCTAAGGAAACCCAGCAGATTGCGTCCAGTCAGTGACTTGCAGCATTAACTGCCTCCGGATGAACATGTAGAGACAGTGGACAGTCACTGGCGTTGACTTTGCAGCAATCCCTCATACTGAGCACGCATGTAGCGACAGTGGAGAGGAAAAACTCCCTTTTAACAGGAAGAAACCTCCAGCAGAACCAGGCTCAGTGTGAGCGGCCATCTGCCACGACCGACTGGGGGTTAGAGAAAACAGAGCAGAGACACAAAGAGAACACAGAAGCACTGATCCAGGAGTCCTTTCTATGGGAAGGAAAAGGTAAATGTTAATGGATGTAGCTCCTTTAGTCGTTTCACCTAGAAAGAAGGAACAGATAAACTCTGAGCCAGTTTTGAAGTTTAGAGTCTGAAGAGAGCACATAGAGTTAGTTACAGTAAAAGCTCAGTCAGTAGCTATGTCTAGGAGAGAGAAAGGGTTAAACACTGAAAGACAGGGCCATGTGGATCATCGGTAGAGGGTGAGCATTGGTATTGCTATATTAGTAAGGTCATTTTCACGGACGTAGCTCCATCAATGGGTTCTGGGGGATCCTTTCAGGGCAAATGGTTTGCTGATGTATGGCCTCTTTCCTTTTCCCAATCTGAATTCCCAGCTTTCTATGAGACCATCTCATCACCATAGCCTGTTGCGTCTGGGGTGTTTCTGGAAAAGAAAGCGCATCGCCGCTTTACGTGACAATGCAGATGTCCGCTCATCCCCCAAAGTCATTATGCCTTACCTCCGTTGAAACCTGGCAGGCTGTAACTCATAACTTCATCATTTCTACCTGTCATGTCCTAGGTTATTTTAATTCAGCCGCTGATGCTCTGTCTCATGTAAAATTTCCAGGTCTTCCGCCGTCTCTGCCTATCAGCCTACTTTCCCCCCTACTCCGATTATTCGTCTCTCTCCTTCCTCTGTTGCAATCAGCCAAACACTGCTGTATCTCAGGTCTAGCTCGTTCCACTTTTAAATCCTATTCCTTCACCTGGAAAACCTTTGCAAAATTGTGCCTTGCTCATAACACACTATTGTAACGGGTTCGCATTCAAACAGTCCTTGCTTTCATTACTCATTGTTATAAACACTGTCGCTTCAAGCTCCCCGAATCTGCAGCCTATTAGCAGGCATCAATTTTTTCTCAAAGATTATCTTTCTGAGCCACTCCGAGCCTTTTCACTCATCACGCCATCAAACATCTCCTCAAAGGCATCTCAAAACATTGCATTCCGCACCCTGACTCCCAGGGACTTATTAAACTTCCCCTCCTTAAAAAATATCTGTATGACCATTCGCTCTGGCCCTTTTTCACCTTATTTCAAATTTCTTCTCTCCAGTGTCTTACTCCTCACCTTCTACGGTTTTCTTAGACTAAGCAAATTTACTTCTCCTTCTGCTTTATGCATTCCATCTAGAGATTGTGTTTTCAGAACTCAAGTTCTATCCAGACCATTTCAAACTTTACCTCAAACATACCAATGGTAAAGGTCCATGTTTCATTTCCATTGCTCGCCTCAATGGCCCGTTTTGTGCTTTCCAAGCCATGTTCACCATAGCAAAATCAGCTCACCCAGCATGCCGCTTTTCCTCACACCAGAGGAGTTCCAATGATTGCCTCCTGGTTCCTCAAATTTATGAAGCAAAATTTAGTTCAGTGCAACTTCCCCCCTAGTCAGTTCTCAGGTCACTCATTCAGAATCGGGGCAGCCACTTCAGCTGCTACCCAAGGAGTTTCCACAGCTTCCCTACAACAACTCGCCTGCTGGTCAACTTCAGCATTCTCTTCATATGTCCGCCCAAACTTCCATTCTGTGGTATCTGCTCAACGATCTTTCAGCTCTTAGGTAAGAACTTCTGCATTAACTGGTGGTGGTTGGCCTTTTGAGGTTAAACTTATCCTTGCTATGTGAGATCGTTTTCTCAAATCTCACTCTCTTCCCTCAATCTCTTCAAGGTCCCTATCCTCCAACATCTATCAGCTGATGTTATCTGTTATGTCTCCCACGTTTCTTCTCATCACTTTATTTTCTCTATCAATCTTTATTCAATCTCCCTCTAGAACTTGTCAGGCACGCACCAGTCCCTCTCTACGCCTTGTCAGGCTCACCAATTTTGTTTGCTATCCTTTCAGGTACAGATCATCCCTTCTCCACACCCCGCCAATTTTGGTTTGATGATGGTCTTCTGATTTACTTAAATGTACTGTAAAATTTATATGATTTTGTGTTGCCTTCTTAACCATCCTATCTGCCATCTTACAGGGGTTGGACAATGAAACTGAAACACCTGCCATTTTAGTGTGGGAGGTTTCATGGCTAAATTGGACCAGCCTGGTAGCCAGTCTTCATTGATTGCACATTGCACCAGTAAGAGCAGAGTGTGAAGGTTCAATCAGCAGGGTAACAGCACAATTTTGCTCAAAATATTGAAATGCACACAACATTATGGGTGACATACCAGAGTTCAAAAGAGGACAAATTGTTGGTGCACGTCTTGCTGGCGCATCTGTGACCAAGACAGCAAGTCTTTGTGATGTATCAAGAGCCACGATATCCAGGGTAATGTCAGCATACCTCCAAGAAGGAAGAACCACATCCAACAGGATTAACTGTGGACGCAAAAGGAAGCTGTCTGAAAGGGATGTTCGGGTGCTAACCCGGATTGTATCCAAAAAACATAAAACCACGGCTGCCCAAATCACGGCAGAATTAAATGTGCACCTCAACTCTCCTGTTTCCACCAGAACTGTCCGTCGGGAGCTCCACAGGGTCAATATACACGGCCGGGCTGCTATAGCCAAACCTTTGGTCACTCATGCCAATGCCAAACGTCGGTTTCAATGGTGCAAGGAGCACAAATCTTGGACAATGTGAAACATGTATTGTTCTTTGATGAGTCCACCTTTACTGTTTTCCCCACATCCAGGAGAGTTACGGTGTGGAGAAGCCCCAAAGAAGCGTACCACCCAGACTGTTGCATGACCAGAGTGAAGCATGGGGGTGGATCAGTGATGGTTTGGGCCTTGGCCCAATACTTGTGCTAGATGGGCGCGTCATTGCCAAGGACTACCGAACCATTCTTGAGGACCATGTGCATCCAATGGTTCAAACATTGTATCCTGAAGGCGATGCCGTGTATCAGGATGACAATGCAACAATACACACAGCAAGACTGGTGAAAGATTGGTTTGATGAAGATGAAAGTGAAGTTGAACATCTCCCATGGCCTGCACAGTCACCAGATCTAAATATTATTGAGCCACTTTGGGGTGTTTTGGAGGAGCGAGTCAGGAAACGTTTTCCTCCACCAGCATCACGTAGTGACCTGGCCACTATCCTGCAAGAAGAATGGCTTAAAATCCCTCTGACCACTGTGCAGGACTTGTATATGTCATTCCCAAGACGAATTGACGCTGTATTGGTCGCAAAAGGAGGCCCTACACCATGCTAATAAATTATTGTGGTCTAAAACCAGGTGTTTCAGTTTCATTGTCCAACCCCTGTATTTCCTTTAACTCCAATATGTGATAACCTTAAAAATACTATTGTTAAACCCATCATTTGTAGTCTGAATAAATGATGCTGTATTTTTAAAAAAATCTAAAAAAAAATGTCTGGCCTGCTCTCCCACTGTACTGCTAATAGTATTGCTAACATTTCTCCTGTGTATACTGATGAACCATTTGTGATTCCTTTTCTTACTTCATTTGAAATTCCGGTATGAATGCTATTCCTACTTTATCATTTGTTATTGATGCATCTGTATAAATCTGAAGGTATTAATAATAATTATTAACATATTCCTGTACTGTATTTTAATCTAATATGCATGTCTTTTTTTCCCATTAATGACATATCTACCTTTACTTCTGGTAAAATCCAGGGTGGTACTTTGCTCTTCACTTTCTTCACCTCGCCTTCATACACTTCTCACTAGATAGTGAAAAAGAGGGCTGCGGAAATAGGATCACGTGTTAAGACATGGCTAATGAGAGCGAAGGACTGGTTTTGGATTGGCTGGTTCTGTAGTTTAATTGGTTGTCAGGGCGGCATCAGCAAACACCCTTCTGAATAGTGAGAGATGTTATTTATAAGTTTTAGATTTAAAGTTGTCCTGTAAATCAATTACAGGTCAGGCTAGTACCATCTACTAATTACTTTAATCAGTTAAATTGCTCATACAATTCTGAAAGGAGAGTATTTTGAATGCATAGTCAATGCCAGACCTGGCCCAGTTCCGGTTGAAATACCAGTTGCCATGCCATCAGTCACCCAGCAGTGCCGGCTTGAAGCTGGATTTGGCCCAGACCGGTCTGCTATACCTGCCATATTATTCCTTTGGGCTGAAAGTCCATTCACTAGGAAAAGATACAAATGATTTTTTAATATATTTTCACCACTTTTTGACACCTTTATAAGTAAATGATGTGTTGATGTGTCACATTCTGTGACATGGGTGACATAACTACTTCAACAGGTGGTCCGTATTTGACATGGACAGATCTGTCCCACAGCAAGCTAAGCAATCACTGGCCCATGTGTGGCATGCCTGATATGAACCGTGCCATCATTGCCAGACCTGACCCACGTCTGGTTGACGTAGCATTTGCCATGCCAGACGTTCGCCGGATATGCCAGCTTGATGCCACGTCTGGGCAAGGTCGGTCTGCTATGCTGTGGGAGAAATAAAAACCACCAACTGCAGCATTAAATATAAGTATTTATGAAACACACTAATGTTAAACAACTGGAAACAATAACCAAATAAAGCATGCAAACTTTTTGTTGCACCACTCATTGTTTTGTCTTCGAGCAAGAAGCACACTGTGACCGTCCTCCTCCTCTCTCCCACTGTATGCAGCCTGGTCATACGCAGCGCCGCACACCCTGCTGTCAGTACAGTAAAAAACAAAGAACGGCTCTCACTAAGACTCCAGTCCTATTGTTTAAGGTAAGGGCCATTTTAAAAAATCGATTTGTTCGTGAATATCATTACTAGTTTCGGCAGAGAAAATTAGTTTAGGAAGAAATAACAAAATATTGTTTTTTGTTTGTGGTGCACAAAGTAAGGTATTTTAAGTGCTAACAGACCATCTGCTCAGCTAATGTGAACAGGTGTCTCAGCATTGAGGCAGCTGTTTGTTATGTGTGGTGTTAATGTAACCAATGAATAGAATTTACTCGGGTTCAGATAGCAGTTTACTATCGACCAGTTCTGTTTATTACAAAACCTCTGGATTGAAACACATCCAACTTCATCATACCTTCAACATAAAACCTTTCTGATCCAAAAAATAATAATAATTCACTCTAGCACTTTGAAACACTAACCGTGCAGGACAAATAATAAATTGTCTTTAGTAAAAAAAATTATAAAATAAGCGCTGGCCAGCAAAAAAAAAATGTTTATATAGAGCTCTATATGTGTGTGGTGGATACGAAACACAATAAGATGATCAGGATTGTCCTGGCTGGAAACGACCACCAGGAACGATGATGGCAGATGCACTCCTCCACAGATGCAAGAAAGGCTCAACGTCTGTCCTTCGCATCCACAGGTAAACCTCAGCCGTCTTCCCGTCTAGCAGGAAAGCATATTAGCAGGCATAAAAGTCAGGTGCAGTGCAGAATGTGAACAGAGACACACACACGTCTTGGCTCCGCAGCAGCTCTGATACTGTAAAGCCCGCGGTTTCCCTTGAGAACAGCAGTCGTAAAAGCTGCCGTAAAGTGACGTCGCGCTAAACCCTTAAAGGGACACTACCTACAAAACTGAAACAATACTAGTATGACAGTAAACCTTCATACCACACAGACATATAAACAAAACAAAACACAAACAAAAGTGCAGCTGGGTTACATCCTCCCCCACTTAGAATGTGACGTCCTCGGCACTACCAGTAGCCAGGGACTGTGCTAACTCCGCAAATTGTTGTTGCAAGGACATCAAAAAACTACACAACGTCTGTTGTGTGGGTGGATACACACTATGATGTGTACAATGAACTTTAGAGCCGACCTGATAGTCACTGAGATAGGCTGGTTGGACCCTCCGCCTCTGGGGTCTTGCTTGTGGCAAAGCTGGACTAACTTCAGTCATTAACCCTGACAAATCAGCCTGGTCTGAAACAAACTCAGAAGCATGGGGATTCAGAGGATTTGAGATGGTGACATACTATGCATAGACATTTCTGAGGCTCCACACTGTGATTCCTGAGCTGTATTCCCTTCCTCAGTAAGTGTGTCATTTTCTACATCCTTTTCATCAGTTGTCGCCGGAACTTGCAGAGGGAGGATCTGGGCAACACTGTCTCCAGCATCTGTTCCAACATCTGCAGGTAAAAATCCGCAGGGAAGAATTATGTCTCGATGCAGAACCCGCTCTCTGCCCTCTCCATCATCTGCTTTAACAACATAGACAGGGATACTCTCATCAGGATGTTTAACAACTATGTGAACAATGGGTTCCCACTTATCGGAGATTTTGTGTTTCTTTCTGAGACTGAGATTCCTTAGAAGGACTCTATCACCTACTTCTAAAGGTAAGGCGGTCACTTTAGCATCCCAGCGCTTTTAGTTCAACAAAAGTCTTTTCTCAGCAATTTTAGCTGCCAACTCGTATGCATGTTTGAGTCTTTTCTTTAGGTCTCGCACATATTCTGAGTGCGTTTTGGGATTGTAGACGTGGTTCTCTGCCAAACATTAGAAGAAAAGGAGCTTTCCCAGTCACATCATTCTTGGTACAATTATAGGCATGCACCAGAGGCCTTACATATTTTCATACATATTTTACATATTTTGTCCTCCAAAGTTCCAAGAAGATCGAGCAGAGTTCTATTGAATCGTTCTACTGGATTGCCTCTTGGGTGGTAGGGTGTGGTTCGAGATTTGGAAATTCTAGCATGTTTACAAAGTTCTGCCACAACCTCTAACTCAAAACAAGCTCCCTGATCACTATGCAGTCGGCGGGGAAAACCATAATGACTAATAAAGTTCTCCCACAACACCGTGGCAACAGTTCTTGCAGTTTGATCTCTAGTCGGATATGCTTGAGCATATTTGGTATAGTGATCTGTTGTCACTAAAATGTTTCGAGTGTCTATGGAGTCAGGTTCCAGAGATAAAAAATCCATACAAACCAACTCGAGAGGACCACTTACTTTGATGTTTACTAGTTTGGATGCTTTCTGTACTCTTGCCTTTCGCCTTACACATCTCTCACAGGTTTTACACTTTGTCTCAATATATTTAGCCATTTTTGGCCAGAAAAATCTTGCTATAGCTAGCTCCAGAGTCCTTTCAATACCCATGTGCCCTGTTTCATTATGGACGCCTTTATGGACGCCTTCAAAATTATGTTTATTTTTACAGCCAGGAGGAAGCAGGACCATCTGGCACTGAAATGACCCAGCCTTCTACTACTTGGGTTGAGGCTTTATCTTCTTCTTCAAGGCGAGAAGTCTATTCTGCAAACGATTATGGTTACAAAATAAACATGATGTGTCATTACAGTGTTACCATTGTGTTCCTAAGCTTATTATTAGTCAGTGTCAGATGGAACTTAATTTTTAGCATGTCATTTAGCTAAATTTAGTCTTCAGCATATATCTTTCTGTTTCTGCAGTGACAATGGTGCAGAAAACGAAGATGAGGAGCATGAGCCACCTGCCCATCAGCTACATGAAATGCAAGGTAGCTTCTGTCCCAACAAAAAGGAGCAGATCATCCAAGCCAATGAGGCGGGCGACTTAGGCCACCTCTACACCTGGTGATGGCAACGAGGACAAGTGGCACTCTCCAGGTGAGGCTGACATTGAGGCACAAGCTTCTTCAGTTACCCAGAGGCATTCTGGTCACCGCTGACCCTGTTAAAGCTGTTTTTTAGTGCAAGCACCATCCGGAACATAATCAATAATACCAATTCGAATGCTCAAAGAACAATTTCAGCTGACAAGAAATTATTGTGGTCACCAAGTTTGTTCAATTATTTTTTATTGCTAATTGTTCTTGCACATTTGTTTATATTGTTTTTCAGTGCTAATTCATTTTTTTTTCAATAAAATTCCTCCAGTTGGAGACAAAAATATATAATCTAGTTTTATATCTTTTCATTATATTAATGTTATGCTGTGCGCAATTGTACATTTTAAAGATATACAGGGTAAATGTCCTGACCAAAGGGTATGTCATATGCAGAAGGAGTCCTACAATGGAAAGCAGCATTTTTATTTGACCAGATTCCCTTTTATGAGACCAAAAACACAATTGGCACAGTTTTGGCACATTTGGCTAAATTGTGCAGAAATCCCAGCTCCGCCTGGCACATTGCTCATCAAAACCTTTGTGGAACAAAAATGCTTTAACTGGTCCAGTCCAAATTTGCTGCATCTATAGTTAAGATGTTGATGAATACAACCCATTGGTTCTTCTAGGATTTCGAAAGGATTTCTAAGGTGTTTTGCATTGCTCATTTAGAAAGGACCCTTAGCGAGGCTCAAAAAAGTTTATTTTTTCTTTGTTTAATCACAAATAAATCATACATAGTAACAGTTACAATAGTGGTTCCCCTTGGAAAATATTATTTTATGTCTTACCTTTACACAGGTACCAAAAGTTTGCTTATAGACCTTATAACTGTTGACCTATACTTGATTTATGTCATGTAATTTTTGGCGGAAATTGCTCTAAAACCTCTCCGGGCTTAACAGGTTGAAAAGATTTACAGTGAAGGAAACCAGTCTAAACAGTGAGGGAGACTGTGGTTGCTGTTGCACAAAAAGTTGATCATCAACAGATCAAGAAACTGACAGACTCCATGAATGAAATATGCAACCAGTGGGGCAGTTGCGGCCTTCAATGATTCTCTAACTGCACCACCACGCTTCGCAGTTTATCCACCAGCACTGCAGAGGACAAAAACAAGTCAGATCCAAATTGTTAATGAGATTACAAAAACAACAGAAAACAGGGTGATGAAAACAATAGCCCCTTACCTCCAGCAGATGGCCTTTGGGAGCTTTCATAAGCCCTGCAGGCATTGACCAGCTCTCCAAGGAACTCAGGACAATCAGCAGGGAGTGGCTCTTGATATTTCTCCTTACACACTTTTTTATAAATAATCTTTTCATCCCCGCCACAGTCTGGAGTAAGAAAGAGAAACTTTTCAAGAAGGATCTACGAGCACATACTTCAACTGTACTTGTGCTCTTGACGTATGACTGCTTCATTTTCACTACACTTCAGCAAGAAATTAAATTTTTTTTACTTAAACTTTTCCCAAGGAAGCAGTCCTTGTCACAACTCCAAACCATGCAGTCATATATCTGTTTTTTTTTTTTTTTACTTTTACTATCTGTATTTTGTAACCCTGGCAGATTTAGAGTTAAAGTAACCTTTTAATTTGACCAACAGGTTTTAGCCCAGACTTGAATCTGATTGAGAATCTGTGATGGGAGCTAAACATTAGAGTGTTGGCAATGCGGCCTTCCAACCTCAAAGACTTGGAGCTTAGTGTGTACCGGAGTCAAATTCCTTGTTTGTCTGTAGAAACTCGGTAATAAAGGGGATTATGATTATGATTAACAAGAAAGATGAATGGTCAAAAATACCAGTGGAAACATGCTTAAAGCTTGTCAGCAAATATAAAAAGGGTTTGATAGCTGTGATGCCAATCGAGGCATTTTGAATATTAAAAAGTGTATAAAACATTTGCAACAGTTAGTTTTTGTTAAAATGTAAATAAACACAGCAAAACTATATATATCCCAAATTATGTAGTTTTTAAACTCGTTTTACATTGTCTTATTTTTTGTAGTAAACAAAACTGAAACAAAATTTTTGGTTAATAAATAAACATATAAAGCTAAATCTTACAGCAGGCGTGTATGATTTTGCGCCTAACTGTATGCACTAGAGATGAATAACAGTAGGAAAGTGTATGGGACCAAACACTGAAAAATGAAAGAGTAACAAGAAAGTAGGGCATGATAAACTAAGGCAGAGCAGAAAGCAACTAACTACCTATGAAATGATTCTAAAAAAGTTTAACTGAAAAGACTTAAGTCATGCTAAATATTTCAGTGAAGAACTTTACAATGTACTAAGATTATTTAAGAAGAGAGGTTTACAGTTACACACCTTCAAAGGGGTTTTTACGAGTCACGATTTCCCACAGCACGATTCCTAAGCTGAAAAACAAAAAAGTTACAAAGCAGGATTTTACTCTATTCCATTATTAATTGTTTATTCTATGACATATTTCTATCCATCCACTCTGATTCACCAAGCGCACATTGTAGAATAAAAAGCCAGATATATAAAAAACAGCAGCAGATGTCTTTGACTTAATTTGTTCTGTTGCTTTCTTCTAAATGCTTTGAACAAAGGGCTGCACAGTGGCACAGTTGTTAGCACTGTTGCCTTGCAGCAAGAAGGTCCTGGGTTCGACACCTGTCTCTTAGGTTAATTGGTCTCTCTAAATTGCCCTTAAGTGTGTGAATGAGTGTGTGCTTGGTTGTTTGTGTGTTGCCCTGCCATGGACTGGCAATCTGTCCAGGGTGTACCCTGCCTCTCGCCCATAGACTGCTGGAGATAGGCACCAGCTTCCCTACAACATGGAAGAAGTGGTATAGAAAATGACTGACTGACTTTGAAAAAATACACTTCACTTAGCTTGCTAAAATAGCACATGAAATGTGTTTGTGACATTTTAAATATTATTGATGTAAACACTAAGTTGGGGAACCACTGAAATTCAAAAGTGACTTTAAATAAAAATCTGAATAAAAACAGAAAATTACCAGGTCCCTGGTGATACAGACCTGTAGATCTCACACTCTTTGCTGTAGGGGTGGTTGATGTTACCCAGCTGCTGGGGAGAGGAGTAGCACAGTGAATTGATGTTTTTGTCCTTCTCTTTTTCCTTTGTTGTCTTTTTCAGTGACGTCTCAGTTTTGGCTAGTTCAAAACCTCCCAACTGAAAATAGGAAGAGTGTGAGAAGTGCTAAACAGTTGCCAAGAAGTCATCCCAGTGTGTTTTGTCTTTTCTACCTTTACTCTGTAGTTCTCGTCCACGAGGAACTTACTGCTGGTGATGCTCATGTGAAGCTTAATTATATCTTCAGTCAGATGAAGGCTGGGAGGCAACATTATTACAGTTAATTTTTTTTCAGTTATCTATGTAAAACCATTCTAAGCTTAGCTGTTCTATCAAACAATTGTATGATATTACTACCTTAATTTGCTAACTTTAAGTTACTACACACTACATATTTGTAGGAAGTAGGGGAATACCCAAACAGCTTTAAATTCAACCCCAGCTCCCGACCAAGATGTAGATAATACAGTCAAAAAAATAAAATGTAAATCAGCAATTAGCAATTTTTTACCTTTCTGCACAGCTGTCTCTTTACCTCAGCTGGTGAAACATCTAGATCAGTGAAGACACATCCACCTGTTGGTGTCCTGGTTAATTTTTCATCACAAGACTCCCATGTAAGTTCATGAATCTGTCTAAGGACTGTATCTTTTCAGCTCAACAGAATTCTTCTTCTTATTATTATTATTAAATAACAGGTTGAACTGCCTCAATAAGTCCACTATGACTAAACTTCACTTATTTAACAGTTTACCGAGCAATGGGATATGCTCTACTGTAATTATGCTGTATTTTAATTGTGGCGGCATTGGTAGAGGTTATCCTGTGACCGGTGGGTTGCCAGTTTTACCCCCGGTCTGTCTGTCCTAGTCCTTGTGTCTATGGGCAAGACACTTCACCCTCCTTGCCTGCTGATGGTGGTCAGAGGGCTCAGTGGCGCCTCTGTATGGCAGCCTCAGTTCTGTCAGTATGCCCAATGGCAGCTGTGGCTACAATGTAGCTTACCACAGTCAGTGTGTGAATGAGGGAGTAACTGATTGTAGTGTAAGGAGCTTTGGGGTCTCTGGGGACTTGATTAAGCGCTATACAAGTGCAGGCCCTCTACCATATAATTAGAACTGAATTGCACTGTACGTAATTCCATCTGAATGTGAGTATGACTGAACCGGATTGCTATGAACTGAGTTCTGAATTTGGAACAAATTCTGTGATTTCCCGCTACCTGTTATATTTTTGTGGCGGCGGAAAGTGAGAATAAAGCGTTCAATAGGTAAGTTAATAACTGCAAGTACCAGAATATAAAGCTGAAACTTTTTGCCAGACATTTTCCACATTTTAATTGTTAGCATTAATTATAAACTGTTTTGCCTCAGTTCAATGCAGTACCAATGATCATAGCACTTTTTAATTTTCCTTGTACATAAAAAATACCAGTTTCCCTGAGGTTGTCTTTTTATGTAAACCTAAATTAGTGGACTATGAATTCTTTACTATTTTCAATTTTTCATTTCATAGTTTTATGCAGACATCTCTGCAGTAGGACAGACCGCAGTGCCAGGTTTGGATGCCATTTCCCAAAGGGTCTGTGATCATCTTCACACTCTTGTCCTTCCATCCTCCAATCCACTGTCTATGCATCTTCTACATTATATAAATATTTGGCTATGATCAGTCATGGTCTCAATTTCCTGTACTTCTGGACTGAGTATCTGTTTTTTTTATTCTAATAAATACAATTTTTACTAAAAACATTTTTCTGTAGTTGTCTTATATGAGTTTATCTGAGCATAATAAAGAAAAATAAGTGTGTTAATCAGTGTTTAGTAGTTATTATAGTTCTAAAGCAACATCTCTGGCCGGATGTATGTTGGAAAGAAATCTATGTAAAATAATGATTTAAGCTTTGCCTGTCTATGTATCCAGTGCAACTTTCTTATTTATGGAAGGAATTATTCATCTGTATAACTCCAAAGCTGCTCATCATTTATTATTTATCAGTTGAAACAAAAACAATATTTATTAGCTAAGAGTCTTTTAAACAGAGTAAAGGAATCATCTGCTGGACTGAAGGTGTAGTGCAGTTTTCTTCACAACTTCCCCCATACGTCATTAGGCTGGTTTAAATAAAAGGTCTGTGGCCTTTCTGAGCAATGGAAACAGAATATATAAAATTCCTTTGGATTCCTTTTACACGGGTAAAACTAATCCTGGGGTTTTCAGTGATAAGAATCGCTACTCTCTCTGACAATTTGCCTAAATCTTTCTGAGGGCAACCTAAGGACAGCCTGACTGACCAACTAGTTTGTATTTAATTGTTTTTAATCTTGTATTTACCAACAATTTTCTTAACTAATTCGCTCTCTCAACCTTTAATGAGTACAACAGACAATTTTTTTCTTTTAGACTTTACCGATAAAGTCCCTGTGCTGCATCCAGACACATGGAAGCTTTCCTGGTCCATAACAGTTCATGTTTGGAGTTCAGAACATCTCGAAGACTTCCTTTTTCACAATATTCCATGATGACGAGGAACTCAGGATTTGAAGCTGCAGGCAGATATGTGACAAAATGCTTTGTTGTTTAAAACAACATTTAGCAATGGGTGCAACACTACTCACTGTTTTCTTCTCGGATGCAGATGCCAAACATTCGCAGGATGTTGGGTGACTCAAACCGTTTCATGGTGTCAACTTCCTTATTGAAGACAGACTTTACCTCCCTGCATATGAAGTTGTTTGTGAGTACAGTGTTCAGTTTCAGTTTATTTATTTATTTATATAGCGCTAATTCACAACACATGTTGTCTCAAGGCACTTCACAAAAATCAGGTACATACATTCCAATTAATCCTAACCATTGAACAGTGCAGTCAGAATCAGTTATTTATTCAAATTGGATAAAACGTTTTTCTATCTAAGGAAACCCAGCAGATTGCGTGTTGTATTTGTGACAGAACATGTTTGATATTCATACACAACAACATATGACATTGCATAAAATGCATCTCAAAATTGTTGTGTTCAGGCTTGTCAAATGAGTCCTTGTGTGACTTCATTTGATACAATCCAAATCTACAACTAACAGACATTCAAGTTTAGTTAGGGACTTCCTGGATAGAGACGTTCTATTAGAATTAATGTAATGTTGGATACATTTAACACCCAGTGTAGCTGCAAATAGCTAATTTATATTTTAGAGTAATTTGGATTATACCAACTTGTATTAGATGCCCAAAACACATAGATTGTGTCTCTCAGTTTGTTCTAAAACACAGTTCTCACATTGCTTTAAAGGGGACCTATTATGCAAAATTCACTTTTTCCTCATTTTTATACTTCCATTTGGGTTTCTAATGGTTCTACAAACAGTCCAAGCGCAAAAAGCCCCATTCAGCCATTTTTTGGCTAAAAATTTATGTTTTTTTTTTTTTTAGAAAATGCGCGGTTTCAAAAGCTGTGTAAGTGTGACGTCACAATTACACTGGCTCTTAGGGACGTTACCTGAGTCCTGCCCCTGACTAGCAAGCAACTGAGGCGGAGCTCCTCCCACTTGACTTTCAGTAGAGGATCACGTCTTTTACCTTACAACTGCTTTACAATGGCTACCTTCAAAGGCAGATGTTCTGTTGTTGGCTGCAAAGACCCACGTGTCCATGCACATTCTTCCGCTGTTGGATAACAGAGATTCGTGGCTTCATTTTATTTTTGAGGGCAATTTTCCCCTCACATTGCCGAAGACAGTACTAGTTAGCGCGAATCACTTCACCACGGACTGCTTTGAAAACTTGCATCAGTATGCATCACGTTTTGTATAGCCTATAGACCTATACCAAATGTTTAAAAGGAAGTATAATAGGTCACCTTTAAATATCAGAAGGCTAAATTTAAAAAAATAATAATATTTGTGGGATGTGACTGTGGAGTAAAAAGAGTTAACAAAAGTATGATCATGTAATTTTCTAAAATAATATCATTGTCTGTCAATATTTAGATGAATATTTAGCTGAACAGACCCTGGTTTGGTGTTTGAAGCTCCTTTGTACTTCTTGATGGCCACTGTGAAGCCACCAAATTCTCCCTTGTAAACCTCTGAGGTCGGTGTTGTCATGATGGGCTTTTTTTCAATATTCATCAGTTCCTCTGGTTTGATCATTCGGATGTCAATGGTTATGATTCTGGGCTTATTCACTGTGAAGATAAAAAGTCAGTCAGTCATTTTCTACCGCTTTTTCCACAGTGGGTCGCGGGGAGCTGATGCCTATCTCCAGCAGTCTATGCGTACACCCTGGACAGGTCGCCAGAAGATAAAAAGTCAAACACTATTTTCAAATTTTCAGAAAAGATTCTGATTTTACTCAACTCTGACAGCAAGGCAAGGCAAGTTTATATAGCACATTTCAGTAGCAAGACAATTCAAAGTGTTTCACATGAAGGAAAAAAAAAAAAAACATAATAGGCAAAGTATATTACAGTGACATAAAGGTAATTAAAAAATAAAGAGAATAGAATGATGGATAAGAAAATGAAAGGGAAGTTGGACTGAGAACTTAACTAGTAATGTCTAGATGGCACAGTCAAAGGCCACTCTAAACAAATACGTTTTTAATCTTGATTTGAAGAAACTTAGGGTTTCAGCGCTTTTACAGTTTTCTGGTAGTTTATTCCAGATTCGTGAAGCATAAGAACTAAAAGCTGCTTCTCCATCTTTGGTTCTGGTTCTGGGTATGCAGAGTAAATTTGAGCCAGAAGACCTGAGAGGTCTGGGTGGTTGATACACTGACAACACACGCCACAGCACGCCAAACAGTGGAGGACATAATGCAGCAATGAGCACCCAAAGCAGAAGCCGTGCACAAAGCCCACACCATGCAAATGCGCCTCCACCAGCCCTCCAAAAACAAAGCCCCGTACAAAAGTGCACCCCGTGAGAAGAAGACCCAACGCATTCAGGTCCAAGAACATGCCCGACCCCCATACCCCTACCAGATGTAGCCTGGTAAGAAAACCCACACCGAAGCCCATAAAAGGCAGAGAGCCCACAGAACCAAATCCAAAACCCACCAAGAAGCCGAGACCAGTCCACCCTGAGATCAACCCCAGTCAACCTGCCCACCCAGACCATGCAGACCCCTCCGACCCCCCTCCCCCAGACAGAACCGGGACCGGCGTCAGGAACTGGAACCCAGACAAGGAACCACCCAGGTCCAAACAATGCCCATCCCCACCCAAGGCCAACCACCCACCTCCACCCCAGAAGAAAACCTGCATCCACCCCAACATTCGAACCACTCCCAGAACACATAAGACATTAGACACCCAGGTTGACTCCGCCCCACTCCCTCCAACAGATCCTCCACCCCCACCAGCAGAGTGCACTCCTTGAAGGAGATGGTACCTATCCGCCAGTTTAGGAGGCTCCTATGCCCACCGATGCACCGAAGGCCCCCGGGCCAGTGTCGGGTGCCAGAGCATGTGCCGGCCCAAAACCCCAGTGTTATACCCACCTGGGAATTTTGATTCAGCTGAAGAAAATTTTGGCCCCTCCACTCATTGATTTCTTTTAAGCATTTACCAAGCGCTTGAATGGGTTCATAGTCAACTGGTGACATCGTAACGTATAGCTCTGTGTCATCTGCATAGTTATGATAACTTACGTTGTTGTTTATTAAAATCTGAGTTAGGGGAAGCATGTAGATATTGAATAGGAGGGGCCCCAAGATGGACCCTTGGGGAATGCCACGTGTGATTTTTGTGGTCTCTGATTTAAAGTTACCTACTGACACAAAAAAGTCCCTGTCCTTCAAGTGGGATTTAAACAAATCAAGTATTGTACTAGAAAGGCCGACCCAGTTTTCCAGGCGCTCTAATAAAATGGAGTGATCAACAGTGTCGAATGCTGCACTAAGGTCCAATAATACCAGCACTGTGGTTCTTCCACAGTCTGCATTTATATGGATGTCATTGAACACCTTGACAAGGGCAGTCTCTGTATTGTGGTGAGCAGGAAGCCTGACTGGAAGACATTGAAGCGGTTAGCGGTCATTGTTAGGAAGTTGTTTAACTGCTGAAACGCAGCTTTTTCAATAATCTTACTGATGAAGGTGAGGTTTGATATAGGCCTGTAGTTCTGTAGTAGCAGCTTGTCCAAGTTGCTCTTTTTCAATAGAAGTTTGATAATTGCCGTTTTTAGGGCCTGGGGGAAAACGCCTGACAAAAGGGACGTGTTTATTATTGGAGTTAAATCAGACGTTATGACAGGCAAAGCTTTCTTAAGGAAAGCTGTGGATAAAACATCGAGACAGCAGGAAGAAGAGCTTAGTTGGTGTAAGATTTCCTCCATGTTTTTGTAGTTTATTTGGTGAAATTGGGAACTTTTGTCAAAATCAGTTCTAGTTGGAAACAACTTTGGTACTGGAGTTGATGTAGATGTGCTGACTCCCCCTTTGATCTTTTGGGTTTTTTTCAGTGAAGTAGTTAGCAAATTCATTGCAGGCCCTGGTAGAGTGGAGTTCAGATGCTACAGTTACAGGAGGGTTTGTTAACCTGTTGACTGTGGCAAATAAGGCACAAGCATTATTTATGTTTTTGCTGATCATCTCAGAAAAGAAAGATTCCCTTGCATTTTTCAGTTGTAGGTTATATCTGTATAGTCTCTCTTTATAAATAATATAGTGAACCTGGAGTCCAGTCTTTCACCACCTGCGTTCAGCTTTTTTTCACTTCTGACTGGTGGAGCACTTCTACATGGAGACCTTTTCTTCCCAGAAACGAACTTCACTTTAATTGGAGCAACTGAATCAATGTCCGAGATTTTAGAATGAAAGTTATCTACCAGCTCATCTACAGTGTTACAGGGCAAAGTGGAGGTAGAAGAGTAAATCTGGTTAAAGGTTTCAGCAGCACCGTCCTTAAAGATTTTTCTTATAATGTATCTTTGGCAAACTGAGCCATTGGAGATGATGCTTTCAAAAATGACAGAAAGATCAACATCAGTTACAGACACCTTGGAAATGTTTAGACCCTTAGTGATGATCAAGTCCATAACATGTCCCTGTTTGTGCGTTTGCTGTTTAACATGTTGAGTCAAACCTAAATTTCTAAGAGTGTCACATAGTTCTATTGGACTTCTGTCTTCAGGATTGTCCATGTGAATGTTGAATCAGAATCAGAATCAGAATCAGAATCAGAAACAGCTTTATTGCCAAGTTTGTACATACAAACAAGGAATTTGACGCCGGTACACTTTGCTCTTTGGTTTTTTGTTTTTGCATTAACAGAATTACATATTTACAATGTACAATATAACCATAAAAAAATAAAAAGGTGCTTTTGCAAATCTGTATGCTGTTGTTTTGTATTTTATTGAATGTTCAACAGAGAAACAGCCGGGGGAAGAAACTGTCTCTGTGGCGGTGGTTTTTGGAACAGCGCTCTGTAGCGTCGGCCAAAGGCAGAACTTAAAAGTTTATGTGCAGGGTTTTGGGGGGTCTGCAGAGATTTTTAGCAGCTCTTTTCCTGACCCTAGCCTGTATAAGTCCAGGGGTGGGGAAGGTCAGCCCTGATGATTCTCTCTGCAGTCCTGTTGTTCGTTGCAGTCTGGACCCGTCCTGTTTTGTGGGGTAAACCGAACCACACGGAGATGGATGAAGACAGGACAGACTGAAAGATGGCAGTGTAGAAAAGACCAGCAGCTCCTGTGGAAGGTTGTATTCTTAAGTTTCCTCAGGAAGTAAAGTCCTCTGGGGCCTTCTTCCGAAAAGGTCTATGTGTGAAGACCATCTCAGGTCCCCAGAGATGGTGGTTTTCCTAGAACCTGAAGTGATCCCCAGCCAACACGGGGTTTTTGAGGATGGGGAGGGGGGGGTTTTGGAGGGGTGTTTTTTGAAAGTCCCCCACCATCTCCCCAGTCTTGAGTGGGTTTAGCTCCAGGTAGTTCTGACTACACCTTTATCAGGCGATCCCCCTCTGTCTGTATGCAGACTCATCACCGTCCTGGATCAGTCCAATGACAGTGGTGTCATCTGCAAACTTCAGGAGTTTCCGGACGAGTCCGCTGAGGTGCAGTATTTTTTTACAGGGAGAAGAGGGGGGATGGAACACCCCTGGGGGGCCCAGTACTTTTTGATCTGGTTCGGAGAAGATGCTCCCCAGTCTTCCCCGCTGCTGTCGGTCCGTCGGAAACTGTTGATCCCTGACAGGTGGGGGTGGGACGTTGAGCTGGGTGAGCTTCTGGTGGAGGATGTCTGGTATGATGGTGTTGAGGCCGAGCTGAAGTCTACAAACAGGATCTGGCGTAGGTCCCTGGGGGGTCGAGGGGTTGCAGGATGAAGTGTAGACCCAAGTTAACAGCATCATCTCCCACCTGTTTTTGCTCGGTAAGCAAACTGCAGGGCGTCCAGTAGGGGCCTGTGATGTCTTTCAGGTGCTTTAAACACCACCGCTCAAAGGATTTCATGACCACAGACGTCGGGCTACAGGCCTGTAGTCATTTAATCCTAGGATGGGGGGTTTTTTTGGGCACTGGGATGATGGTGGATCGTTTGAAGCAGGAGGGGACCTCACACTTCTCCAGTGACTTGTTAAAGATCCGGGTGAAGATTGGGAGCGAGTTGATTTGCACAGGCTTTCAGGCATGATGGGGAGACATTATCAGGTCCCCAGCTTTCTTTGTTTTCTGCGCTGAAAGAGCCTGTTAATTTTCCTCAGAGATCTTTAGTGCAGGCAGAGGATCTGAAGGTAGGGGGTTGGTTACTTTATGAGAGGAATTTGTTCCTGAATGGGATGTGGAGGAGTTGGTTTGAGGTGTGAATGGCTTCTTGTCATGTCTGCAGTAGAAGCCATTCAGACGGTTGGCCAGGCGAGGACTTTGTTCAGGAAGTACCTTGCTTCCTGAACCTTTGCCCAGAAATACCTTTTTACACTTTAGTGAATCTTTAAACAAAGTGATCCCCCCTCCACTTTTTCTTTACTGTCTGCTCTCACAAAGAACATTTACTCTATCAGAATGGGTGATTCATTAATGCAGTGATTGATTAAAAATAATTTTCCTGACAGAGATCTAATGTTCAATAAAGCCAGTTTATATGACTTAGTGGCTGATATTAACTCTGTCTCTGGTTGTATCTGACAGTTTGTGGCTTTTAAGTTTGATTGTTTATTACTGTCTCTTATCCTTCTAGCTTTGTTCTTTCTTTCATGTATAAGCACAGAGATTTTACAACTCTCTTCTATTAGGGGCCCAAGTTTTTCCTTGACATGCTCATTTCTGATAGAGTTACCACTGGGGCCCAGACTGTTTCACAGATTAGAAGGAGATAGATTTGGAGGTGGTGGGGCTCTGCGGCTTCTGGAAGATGTTGTTTTAGTAGCAGGGCCTAGGCCACGGGGGGTGTTGAATGGAGAAGATGTCAGAGCCATTTGGGTCCCGATCTTAAGAACTCCTTTCATGTTATCAGAATCCAGTAAAGCAAAAACAGGCCTGAGTGAGGAGAAGGCAGAGTTATGTGCGGTTTGGGTCGGGGTCTGGGGTGAGAGGGTTTTAACGGGGGGGTCGGACTGGGTCAGGGTTGTGGGGGAGGGGAGGATGAAAAAGGGGGGGGGGTGTCCACTCCTCCTGTGGAATTCGGCGAGGACACCTTTTGTGATGACCTCTCTCTCTCAGCCAACTGGCCGGTTGTCTCTGCTGGAGCTTTTGGAGGCAGCGTTATCATTGTTGTTGATTCTCCATGTTCTCTGCTGAAGGTCGAAGCTGCTGGCGGATTATTTACTGAATAGAAGAGATTAGATGTAAAACGTTTGGCTCCCGGCTTGTTCAAACAGAAACCATCTTGCTTGAAGAGGAGTCTTTTTTCCCAAAAAATATTGAAGTTGTCGAAGTTCACAGATGTAGTAGCACATTCTTTTTTCAACCACTTATTAATCATCAGAAGTCTCAAGAAAATCTCATCTCCCCAGAAAATCGGTGCAGAGGGTCCGCTGAAAACACCTTGATATTGAGAACTCCAACTTTATTCAGCAGACAAGTGAAATCCTCCTTCAATCCTTCTGATTTTTTCTTAGCCACGTCATCGATGGTTCCACAGTGTATAATAAGGTTTTCTAGAGTCGGGCGCTTTTCTGTGATTGCCAGAATATTCTCTGAGACATCGGACACCACATTACTGGTACCAATCATAACTTCTGTGTTTTTCTTGTTGCAGAGGTTTTTGATCCCATTCACAGCTGTGTTGCCCACTATTAGGGTTCTGGGTCCAGTGGGGCGCTCTTTCTCTGGCAATTTAGGAGAAGACTGTTTAGAATGAAGATAGTTTTCAAACCTTTTATTGTTCTCAGAAGATGGATAATTTTCCTGGTTTTCATTCTGTAGTGGAGCAAATCTGTTTTGGAGGGGAATTCCATTATTTCCAGCTGTCTCACTACTATCAGCAGCGCATTGTCGAAGTCTCCTTTCCCCAGGGGAAACGGGTTCTAATTTATTTAATTGCTGAGATCTTCCGAGTCGTCTACCTTGATTTTTTGGGCATGCGCCTAAAACATGCCAGGGGGTCTGCCGGTAGGTTTATTCTCAGTGTTCTGATTGCCAGCTGAGTCGTTGAGCTGGCTGTCACTGTTTGGATCACAGGCAGAGTTGAATCATCGCTGTACCCCATATTCACCTCCACATTCACTTCTAGTCGATGGATTTTCATCTCCAAAATAGCCAATTTCTGTAAAAGCTTGTTGATGTCCTCTGTGGTGAAGGAAGGCTGATCTTGTGCTGATTAGCTGGCGTCAACTTGTCCTTCTTTCGGGTTCGATTAGAAAAGCATCAAAATCCTTTACAAAAAAAAAAAAATAATAATCCTTGGGAGTTGTTGGTAAGAAGTATTTTAGTCCCATACTTCCATAAGTTTGGCTAAGAGATAAAAAGTTATGAGTAAAAGAATGCAAGCAAGCAGCGAGTTTAGGAGAAAAGCGTCTGAGCAGACAGAGAGGCGGAAGCGGAAGCAGCAGCACCCTAATCTTGGTATGAACTGCCATCACTTGCCATTGCCATTTCACTGGAACTTATGTGCTGAGCCTAACTTCTGAAAAACAACTCCACAATTGTATTTCTTCACCCACAGAGAACATTTACACTGATATAGAGTCCAGTAGGGCAATACTGTGCACCATCTGACATATTGCATTCCATTAGGTTATGTAAACTTTGGATGCAGCTGCTCACTCCTTCCATGAAGCTCTCTGCTCACTGTTCTTGAGTTACATTTTAAAGGATACATAAAGTTTGGAGAGCAGTACCTATTGACACTGCACAAACGTCATCAACTCTACACTATGCGTCTTGCTAACCCCTCTGTGATTTTACTTGGCCTTCTACTGTATGGGTGAAATAAATGCCTTCCACGTTGTGGAATGTTTAGTAGTGGGGACATTTCAAGACTGGACTTGACCTGGATGGGTGAGTGAAAATTGTTGCCAATATAATGTATCACATGACAAAGCACAAAACCTTTGGCTATGATTGTATAAGTCACTTAACATCTTTTCATAGCTGAGATGTTTTTTTTAAGTTTTCTTTGAGCATCAAATGGTGAGACAGTAGCAAAAGATTTATAACTGATCAAGCACTGTAGGTCTGGTGTGTCAGCACAGAGTGTAGTAAAGTTACTGTATACTCACACATTTCCACGATTTTTCCTACGCTGGATTTGATATCTTCAAGTTCTCTTTGCATGGTCTCCACATATTCCCCGTATTCCAAGAGCACTGAGAAAAAAACACTGATGTGACAAAGTAGGCAACAATCTGAACAGCAAGCATATCCTAAATTATTTTAAATTGGAGCAGTTAGTGTTGCATCTGCTTTCACAAACGTGTCACCAAAGTCTGAAAATATTGATAGACCTCAATTGCTTTCCTGGCCTCAACGGCGTTGAGGTGGTAAGATCAGATCAACTGATGCTTTAAAACTCTTTAAGTTGCCATCCCAACAGTGAGATTCCCTAAATTTGCTTGAGTTTGTATGATTCAAGAGAGTGAATATTTTGTATTGGCTCTAGATAAATGAAATGTTGTTTGCACAGCAAAGGAGTTTCTGTTGTGCTTTTATTTTTCAGATAATTACTGCATATACTCACATACTAATTACATTTTTACATTTTATTTAAAAAAGTGATGCCACAAGTTTTTTTACTTCTCTTTAATTCTGCATCATCTTCTCTCCTGTCCTCTTCATCTTCTTTGTGCCTGGAGATCAGCTGAAACACCTTGAACACTTGATTTCCATTCTCTAACTCCAGAGCTAAAGCTAGGCTTTGAAAGGCGTCATTGAGCCGTTCATTGACACTGTTAAATTCATCGCCATGGCTGTTTGACTTCAGGATGCGCTTCACCAAGTTTGCCAAGGTGTATTTCTCAATAAGCCCCTGAGCTGATTTCAGAGTGATCGAGAGTCCTTTCAGGGCTTTCTCCACCTCAGCAGAATGCTCGAATGCATCCCTCTGTTTGATTGACTTCACCAGGCTCTCCAAGACTTTTACACGCTCTACAACACGATAGCAGCGTTTTTTATTGGCCTTAACATTTTCAACCAGTGTGTAGATCTGCGAAGCAATGGACAGAATGGGCTCTATATAGTCCATGACTGGCTGAAAAAGAAGAGAGCAAAACATTTACAACAGAACATCAAATATAATCAAAGGAAAAAGGCTTCAGATAGAGACATTGGCAAAAAAAATTAAATATAGAATAAATACACAAAAATAGTTTTGACACTGTTTTATTTATTACTAGGATGCATTCTCATTTTACCTTGTGCAACGCTTTAACTGCTCTAAAACAATTAAGTGCAGAACACTGTGTGAAAAACAGTGTGTACTGACCAGTACAACCAATACATTTTCACCAAACATGTCTAATGTAACTAAAAAAAGAGACCCTTTTCTTTATCTGATCTCACTAAGGTTCTAATCTGCAGGGTAATTCTAATTTACTTATTTGAATGAAGTTGTAGTTTTCTTGTCTTGTGTAGGAAATACGGTAGCTGGGGGTCTGAAAATCCCAAAAGTGGAGCGGATGTTAACTTTGTTATAATCTTGTCAAAGGCTTCCTTACATTGGGATATACACTGCTGACCAAAGCGCTCCGGAGGGTTCCAACACTATGAGCTTGTATTTATCCTTAGGCTCTTGTTTGTTTTCCTTAGTGGTGGATGACCAGAGGTTAATTCATTAAGTGATTTAACATTGATGGAGTACCCCTGAATGAACCTTCTGCAGTATCCTGCAAATCCTAAAAAGGACTGAAGTTCTTTACGATTTGAGAGATATTTCCATTCTAACCTTGCATTTGATAACCTTATTTGTCTCTCCCTGCTTCCTGCTAGAAACCTGTGTGGTGTGGGCTGTTACCTACAGAACTGGACTCGGATATACAGGGGTTGGACAATGAAACTGAAACACCTGTCATTTTAGTGTGGGAGGTTTCATGGCTAAATTGGACCAGCCTGGTAGCCAGTCTTCACTGATTGCACATTGCACCAGTAAGAGCAGAGTGTGAAGGTTCAATTAGCAGGGTAAGAGCAAAGCTTTGCTCAAAATATTGAAATGCACACAATATTATGGGTGACTTACCAGAGTTCAAAAGAGGACAAATTGTTGGTGCACGTCTTGCAGGCGCATCTTTGACCAAGACAGCAAGTCTTTGTGATGTATCAAGAGCCACGGTATCCAGGGTAATGTCAGCATACCACCAAGAAGGACGAACCACATCCAATAGGATTAACTGTGGACGCAAGAGGAAGCTGTCTGAAAGGGATGTTCGGGTGCTAACCCGGATTGTATCCAAAAAACATAAAACCACGGCTGCCCAAATCACGGCAGAATTAAATGTGGATCTCAGCTCTCCTGTTTCCACCAGAACTGTCCGTCGGGAGCTCCACAGGGTCAATATACACGGCCGGGCTGCTATAGCCAAACCTTTGGTCACTCATGCCAATGCCAAACGTCAGTTTCAATGGTGCAAGGAGCGCAAGTCTTGGGCTGTGGACAATGTGAAACATGTATTGTTCTCTGATGAGTCCACCTTTACTGTTTTCCCCACATCCAGGAGAGTTACGGTGTGGAGAAGCTCCAAAGAAGCGTACCACCCAGACTGTTGCATGCCCAGAGTGAATCATGGGCTGCCATATCATGGCATTCCCTTGGTCCAATACTTGTGCTAGATGGGCGCGTCACTGCCAAGGACTACTGAACCATTCTTGAGGACCATGTGCATCCAGTGGTTCAAACATTGTATCCTGAAGGCGGGCCGTGTATCAGGATGACAATGCACCAATACACACAGCAAGACTGGTGAAAGATTGGTTTGATGAACATGAAAGTGAAGTTGGAACATCTCCCATGGCCTGCACAGTCACCAGATCTAAATATTATTGAGCCACTTTGGGGTGTTTGGAGGAGCGAGTCAGAAAACGTTTTCCTCCACCAGTATCACGTAGTGACCTGGCCACTATCCTGCAAGAAGAATGGCTTAAAATCCCTCTGACCACTGTGGAGGACTTGTATATGTCATTCCCAAAAAGCATTGACACTGTATTGGGCGCAAAAGGAGGCCATACACCATACTAATAAATTATTGTGGTCTAAAACAAGGTGTTTCAGTTTCATTGTCCAACCCCTGTACAACTCCTACACGACTGCTTGTGAACCTGGATAAGTCATTTCTAACTGAGGTACGGCTCTGTTCCCTCCAAAAACACCTGACTCTGTGTGAACTCTGGACCAAAGACTGGACAAGCTACTTGGATTAATGGACTCCCAAACCCAATGGATTAACCCTCCTGAACTTCGTTGTTCTGAAAATCAATGGACTTCCAAGATCCAACCCATCCTCGTTCCTGTAGAAATCTTCTTGTGAAACAAAATATATATTTGAAACTTGTCTGGTCTCCTGAGTGAGTTTTCGCATGTGGGTCAGAAAAATCCCTAAAACAATGACAGAGAGAGACAAAGGCAAGTAATCAAGGAATCAAGAACAGGTATGACAAGAAGGCAGAAGGAACAGGTAAGACAAATACAAAGATTGAGCATGAGTGAAGTGACTAACAATAAAGAGAAACACAGGCCAAGATAAAAAATCAAAAGCATAAGAAAACTAGAATAACCATGAACTAAAGTAAACAGAGAAACTAGAGGGAACATAGGAACAACAACAACCTAAGGACAAACAAAGAGCCCATAAAGACACCCTATGTACAAAAGTAACAAAACTAAAACACTGAGTGAAATAAAACGGGGAAAAAAAGCAGGAAATGTGAGGACTAAAATAAATACAAACCAAGATGTAAGAATAACTAAAGCTGGCCTAACAGGAGGGAGAACTAGAACTATAGAAACTAAACATAAGGGAACTATGCTACAAAGAATAGGATAAAGGGAACGAACACAGAATATAAATAAACCACTGAAGGGGAACCAGGACGAGGAGGAAAAGAGAAAAATAAACTAATAAACAAGAAGAGTGCACAGTGAACAAATACCTAACCATAAATAAACACTAGGAGGCAGTAGAAGGAAATAAACAATCAGGGGCAAGAGGACATAAACAAACTACCATGACTACAAAATCAAAACAAAGTCCAAAATGTCCAAATACTGAATCATTTTGACTAATGGACCAATAGATTTGATTCTAGGAATATAGTGGTGTGCCTAAATGAGACACAGAGACACTAAAGTGAACTTAAAGAACAAGCTTTAGTGAACTGAATCACAGATTTGACAACCACAGTAGGACACATAGACTTCACACCATTATGGAAAAGAAAAAAAACAAAAAATTTAAATGATTAAAGCTAGCAGAAAAAAATAGAAATAAAACTTGGCCAAGTGTTTGTTGTGGAGCTAAATTAGTCTCAAAAAGATTCACAAAGCATACAAGATTTGAAAGTGTTCCTTTAACATTCTCAAATGTGTAAACAGTTTCTCAAATTTACACTATTGAAACTGCACAAGTAGTAATACACGCTGCATACAAATCGCCAGCTGCAGACAGATCGGTAAACATAAGCACACAGATCAGCTTTCCTGTGCCTACAACTTTTAAGACTTTCTTACCGCACATGGTGAGATAAGAAGCTCATATATCTGAGCATTTCCAGATTTACTGGGCTACTGGAAAAAAAAGCACTTATATTAACGCTACTGGATTCTAAAAATAAATTTTTTTTAGAATGCACTGCTGAAATAAACTAGTGTAAATGGGTAGGTTCTTCTTTGTCTGGAACAAAAAACCTGAAAACAAACGAGAGCGCATTATCCTCCATCATGGGACAGAGTGCACACGATGGCAGGTGTATTTCCAAAATCTTTTTTAGAATAGACTCAATATTAATAGAACTTTGCATCAGTAACGCTGGTAAAAAAAAAGAAACCCTAATTAAAATGTCTCCTTTGGTTGTCATGGATGCCTGCAAGCTGCAAAGAAATGGTGAAGTGACTCATCAAAAGATTTCAGACTATGTCGAGAGGAACAACCACCATACAACTGCATATGAATTTATGTTACCATACCAACTTCATAGAGCACTTTAAACACCCACAGGATCAAAGCATAGTAGACAGAATAAATGAAACCGCAGTCACCTGATACAAAAATGAGCCAACAATAAAATCAAAAGGATATAAAAATAAATTAAACAGCATTGTAATAAAATAACAAAACAATCAATCAGGATGAGGTAAACACTATTTAAAATCAACATCTCAGATGGTGTCAAAGGCCAAGGAGAAGAGGTTGGTTTTAAGAAGTCTGATTTCTAAGGTAAGATCGTCTCTTAATTTAGGAGTAGCTACAGCAAAAGATGGTCTCCTCTGTGCTTATGCTTTATCTTCAGGACAGTATAGGTAGCAGCTGATCAGATTACCTGAGGGAACTGGAGGGTCTGTAGGATGTAGCATCTCGGACACTTAGGGTTGGGGAAAGGCTATTAAGAGCTTTAAAAGTAAATAAAAAAATGGATTCTTAAAAGTACAGGCAGCCAGTACAGGGAGACTAAAATAGGGGAAATGTGATAAAATTTTCATGTGCCAGTTAAAAGAAGTGCAGCACCATTCTGTACCCACTGAAGCTCAGAGATAAAAGAATCACTGAGTCCTTTATAAAGTGCATTACAGTGATCCGGCTGCCTGATTAAAGGTGTGGATTACTGTTTCAAAAATGCTGCTGAGTAAGAATTGGCTTTATTTTAGCCAGCTGTTTCAAATGTAAAAAACTGTATTTGACAACTGCTCTGATGTGATTTTCTATCTTTAGTTCAGCATCCACTTTGACCCCTAGGTTAGTAAAAGTTGACCAGAGCCAAGGAACCAACATCTACACATGGGTGGTCTCAGTGGAGCTTTCAAAGACCATCACCATGTTTTTTTTTCCTCATTGAATTTTAAAAAGTTGACGTCCATCCAGGCTTTTATGTCATCCGGCCTTGAAAACAGAAGGCTCCGAGAGAAAGAGTACTTTTAGCAGGACATTTATCTGGGTATCATCCACATAATAATAAAAGATCACGTATTTTCTAAAAATAGAGCCTAGAGCAAGCAGGTACAGCATAAGGAGAGGGCCTAATAGGGAGCCCTGCAGGAAGAGAGGAGCACAGGAAGACACATGGTCACCAAAGAAGACACAGAAAGTACGCCCGGCTAAGTAGGACCTAAACCAGTCTTGAGCTGTATTGCCTATGCCACCCCACTGCTTCAAACAAGAAAGTAAGATCATGTGGTCCACTGTGTCAAAAGCAGCAAATACATCTAAATGCAAGAGGACAGCACAGTTATCAGAGTCAGTTGATAAAAATATATTGTTTCAAACTTTTTGGGATGATTCTGAAATGTGTAAAGGTTTAAAACCAGGTTGTAAAACATCTAAAATGTTCTGTTATTTCAAGTATGCCATTAATTGGTATTAGACTACTTTTTTGAAAGATTTTCAAAAGAAATGGTAGTTTTGAAATTGACCTGTACTTAGCAAGAACAGATGGTCAAGAGTTTCTTTATTAGATGCTGGACAGCTGCATGTAAAGTTTTCAAGGACCACACCAGAGGATAGACTGCTATTCAAAAGAGTAAGGAGCAAAGGCCCTACAGTGAGGAAAACCTCTTTAAATAATAAAGGAGGAACAGCATCATTTGGAGAACCTGTTGGCTTTAAATGACAGACCACCTCCTGCAGAGATGACACAGGTTCAAAGCGATCAAAACTAGCAGATCTTAGCAAAGAGACTGAGGGGTCATGAGCAGAAGGTGGGATCTGCTCCCTGGTGGAAGTGACTTTCTAAGTAAAAAGTGCAAAAGCTTCTTATCTGCAGCAGTTGAGGGTTCAATACATGTGTGGGGCAATAAGAACAAAACTAATAGTTTCTGCTACCTGTATGACCCCCTCTCTTTTCCAATGGTTATAATCATTCTGACAGAGAGAGGTATCCCAATCCTTGTGGTTTTTAGTATAAAAATGGCCATCAGTGGGCTCTAGATGGACAAACTGTCTACTTTTAAGGCTAGGTTTAAAACTTTCCTTTTTGATAAAGCTTATAGTTAGAGTGGCTTAGGTTATCCTGAGCTATCTCTGTAGTTATGCTGCTATAGGCTTAGGCTGCTGGAGGACATAATGACCACTTTCACCCTCTTCGCTACATTCAATTCAATTCAATTCAATTCAGTTTATTTATATAGCGCCAATTCACAACACATGTCGTCTCAAGGCACTTCACAAAAGTCAGGTACATACATTCCAATTAATCTTAATCATTGAACAGTGCAGCCAGATTCTGTTATTTATTCAAATTGGATAAAAAGTTTTTCTATCTAAGGAAAGGAAACCCAGCAGATTGCATCCAGTCAGTGACTTGCAGCATTCACTCCTCCTGGATGAACATGTAGAGACAGTGGACAGTCACTGGCGTTGACTTTGCAGCAATCCCTCATACTGAGCATGCATGTAGCGACGGTGGAGAGGAAAAACTCCCTTTTAACAGGAAGAAACCTCCAGCAGAACCAGGCTCAGTGTGAGCGGCCATCTGCCACAACCGACTGGGGGTTAGAGAGAACAGAGCAGAGACACAAAGAGAACAAAGAAGCACTGATCCAGGAGTACTTTCTATGGGAAGGAAAAGGTAAATGTTAATGGATGTAGCTCCTTTAGTCGTTTCACCTAGAAAGAAGGAACAGATAAACTCTGAGCCAGTTTTCAAGTTTAGAGTCTGAAGAGAGCACAGAGAGTTAGTCACAGTAGAAGCTCAGTCAGTAGCTATGTCTAGGAGAGAGAAAGGGTTAAACACTGAAAGACAGGGCCATGTGGATCATCGGTAGAGGGTGAGCATTAAGTTGTTGCCAGCAGAAGCTTGGAGGATTCCCCTCTCCAGAAAGGTGTCACAGGTAGACACAGAGTCAGGCCAGGTGTAGCTTCTAGGAAGAGAAAAGAGAGAGAACATAAAGTTAAAAGCTGAAATAACAGCAAATAATGCAAAATTGGAGAGTAGTGTGAGAATGTTGATCCGATGAGCCACATGGCCCTGTCTTTCAGTGTTTAACCCTTTCTCTCTCCTAGACATAGCTACTGACTGAGCTTTTACTGTAACTAACTCTATGTGCTCTCTTCAGACTCTAACACTGAAAACTGGCTCAGAGTTTATCTGTTCCTTCTTTCTAGGTGAAACGACTAAAGGAGCTACATCCATTAACATTTACCTTTTCCTTCCCATAGAAAGTACTCCTGGATCAGTGCTTCTTTGTTCTCTTTGTGTCTCTGCTCTGTTCTCTCTAACCCCCAGTCGGTCGTGGCAGATGGCCGCTCACACTGAGCCTGGTTCTGCTGGAGGTTTCTTCCTGTTAAAAGGGAGTTTTTCCTCTCCACTGTTGCTACATGCATGCTCAGTATGAGGGATTGCTGCAAAGTCAACGCCAGTGACTGTCCACTGTCTCTACATGTTCATCCAGGAGGAGTGAATGCTGCAAGTCACTGACTGGATGCAATCTGCTGGGTTTCCTTAGACAGAAAAACTTTTTATCCAATTTGAATAAATATCTGACTGCACTGTTTAATGGTTAGGATTAATTGGAATGTATGTACCTGACTTTTGTGAAGTGCCTTGAGACAACATGTGTTGTGAATTGGCGCTATATAAATAAACTGAATTGAATTGAATTGAAATCAAACAAGGACTGTGACCATTTGATGCAATCACATTAGACAGTTTTTTTTTTTCTTTTGGCACCTTTCACTGTTTTTTGGTAATGGTCCTAGCAGTCCTTTAGTATTTCAAACAATGCATGTAATTTGTCTATTTTCCATCGGCGCTAGGCTCTGCAACACTCTTCTGGCAGACCGAGTATAATCATTTAACCAGGGCTCACACTTGATTTTAGGATGCCAGATTTTTAAACATACGACAAAACCAGATCAAGAGTGTGTATGTGTATATGTGTGGGACCAGTCACAAAATGCACAAGATGAGTTAATAAGGTTTAAAAATGACTGAGCTACAGGTAAAACAGGACAACATACATTAAAAGCACCAACAATGAGAAAAGGTCAGAAAGGTCCTTTATAAAGTCCTTACTGTACTTTGGAAACCGATAAACCGCTGCACAGAGCACAGTGTGGAAGTTCAAGTTCAAACAGGCTGAGCTTAAAGTGGAACTAAAATAAGGGAAAGTGGAAGCAGCCTCCTCATCATGGGAGGGTTAAGAGAGGCTTTACGGAGCCCAGCGTGCCCGAGCCTTATGACTTCCTCCACTCCAACACCTGACTCGCTAGGGGGGCATGTATGAGTGAGATGGTTTTACCTGAATGCAGGGGCTGCGACATAAGCCTGAACCAGGCTGTAACATTTGAACCAATTGGAAAATTCAGCTGCAGTAACCACCATTCAACCTAAAAAGGGCAGCACTGAGATGTTTTTTTTATTGCAAAATGAAACAAGTTTACATGAAATTAAGAAAAATAGAGTAACATAAAGATAGCACACTCAAGGCCCAGTTTATACAGTTTATCTGCAAAAAAAGTGGATTTAGGGTTAAGTTCCTCTTTAAAGCTGCTCAATGAGAATGGAGACAACTGTTAATAGCAAAATAGTTAATACCCTAAATACCTGTTGGCTGATCTATCAATCAGTGACACAAAATGAATAAAATAGTGTTAAAAAACTCAAAATTTTGTAAAGTGATAATGTATCAAGTGTCATACATAGTATGGAAGTCCTTTTTGGTAACAGTATTCTGTTGTAAATTTGAACATTGTGGAACTGCCACCGATTTGTCATATTTAAGTAAAATAAAATAAAGGTTTCAATTTTTAATCATATTTTAAACTTTAGCTTAACCCTTCAGCTTAAAGCTTAACACTTTTTGCCAGCTTTCTCCATAAAAACCATCGTATTGAATCTACCTCCCTTTGACCTAAATTGCCCTGACAAAAGCTAAATTAACAGACAGTTTATTACAAGTTATTCTTTGATTTGGGCAGCTGTTAACTTTTGTGTTGTTCTTGTCTCTCTGAGACAGGGGCTCCATTTATGATGGCTTTTTAACAGCGGCCATGAACGAAAATCCAGGTTAAGGTACTAACAGTTTCCCTCCTCACAGTGGGTCACCTCAGAGATTTTTAAACCTCCTTTTAAGAGTATCCTCCCGATAAAGGGAAATTGCTGGTAAATGGTGACTCTACAACAGAGTAACTTTGTTACCAGAGAAGCCTGTTTTCTATGTTAGAGAGGATCAAAAGCAAAAAATAGACTTTACCTGCTAGCTTTCAGTAGCTTTTGAAGTAATGTGCTATCTGTTAACATGGGGTAAAAGTGAAACCACATAGTCTAGAGCTCCACAGTTCTTCCTGTTTGCCTCTGAATGTCATATGACTTTCTGCACTGTGGGAGTGTCTTGTGCTCCTCTAGCCAACATGGCTATGACATTTTTGCATAAAGCAGAATCAGGACTCACTGAAAGGGGAAGGGTGTCCCTTCAGTTATCCTTACCTTTTTTTTATAACAACTTTATTTAACTTCTTTGTCAAAAGCAAACAGAAAACGGACTGACATGAGCACAAACAGTACAAAGAAAATCCAGCAAATCAAAATTATACAATAACTAAGGCACATTATGAGTGTTATTATGCAGTCAATAAACAGTAAATTTTATATATTTGTAATTATAATTTTCATACCAGTAGCACATTAAGTCAAACTGAAGGTACACACTCATTTTCCGAGGGATCCAACCCTAGGGGGCGCTATAAAGAAACATGTATTTAGCCAAAGTGGTTGAATGGATTTTCATAAAATTTGGTACATTCCTTCAGGATACCTCCATTTCTGTTTCTGCTCTCGGTGGAGGAAGATGCTTTTCTTCTGTCTCCCGCATCGTCCCATGTCTGCCCTGCTTCTGCTCTGTGACTTGTCTTCCTTCCTTGTCTTCCTCTGGCAAATTTTAGGTTCATCTGAGGATCCCTTACCATTGAAGCATCACATATGAATTTAAATTCCATGATTTTTTCCTGTATTCTGTATTGTGTGACTAGCTGGTCGCAGGTATGCAAAACAGTCTTAAAGCCTCTTCAATCAACCTTCAAAAGTGCAATAAAAATTCATGACAAGAAATGTAGGCAGTAGTCATATTCTTTCAAAATACAATTTTTAAATTTTTAATAGCCTTATATTGCATGCAAACATTTGCTTACTTTTCAAAATTATTCATGGTATTAGTGCTCCTCCTCTAAGAAGGTATGTCACACTGAGCTCAGAAAAAAACAACTAGAGTAACAAGGGCAACCTCTAGAGGAGAGTGCAGCATTCCAAAATGTAAGACATCTTTTGCTAAATCTGCCTTCTCTGTTGTTGCCATGAGTCAGTGGAATACATTACCATCTGAGATTATAACATGTACAAGTTTCTCAATGTTTGCACATTTGACAAGGAAATGGCTTTTATCAAAGCAGGTCTGCACTCATTAGTGATGAATGTGTGTAAATGAAAGTATAGTTGGTTCTTTTGGAAAGTATGTGAGAGTGCGAAAGTCTATGTGTGTATGAACAAATAGGTATATTTATTGTATAGGTGCAAGCGTGTGATAGAGAAATGATAAATCCCTGGAAGTCTTTAATAACTGGTGTAACTGAGGGGCGAGGTCTGTTACGATTGTGTTGTATGATTAACATCAACCTGTCAAGGGACTAAAGGTGGACATTAGCATCTTTTGCTATAACCTGGCACCACGCATATTTCCTATTTTTAGGTCAATGTATTGCTGTGCACTGACCCTGTACAAATAAAAAAACAATCAATCAATCAATCCTTTGGAGCCTTTCTTTGCATATCTCCCGAATTGTGAATTATGGATCAGGTCAGCTGGTCTCTCAACGCAATTGATCAAATTTTCTCGACGGGAAGACAGGGTAAGGGAGAGCCCTCTTGTCCAGACGGGACATTCTTCTCCAGATACAATTCAATTCAATTCAATTCAATTCAATTCAGTTTATTTATATAGCGCCAATTCACAACACATGTCATCTCAAGGCACTTCACAAAAGTCAGGTTCATACATTCCAATTAATCTTAATCATTGAACAGTGCAGTCAGATTCTGTTATTTATTCAAATTGGATAAAAGGTTTGGACTTTTGGACTCAATGGACTCCTGGCAGAAGTGGAGGATTGTGTGTCTGACAATGATGTCAGTCGAGGATGTGGAAGATGTGTACATAATTGGATTTCTGATAGCAGGATTTCTGCTTTTCGGAGTTTGCGGTTACCTGGCATATTGAGAAATTGGGAAAAACGTTGGCAGCAGTTCTGGCCATTGCAAGGCTGCCCGGCTTATGTGAAGGGATCTGCAGAGCTATCAACCATCAGACTGAAATGTTAATGGAGCAGAATTGCAAACTGGATGCGATCCTACAAGATCACAGGCTGGCTGTGGTTCCTGGACTCACAGGTGAAATGGGATAAATCTTGGAGAAGTTGCATGCTTGGATTTGGCAAAATACCAGTAATTTGGCTGTTTGGATTCGCCATTGAGAAGCACAAGCGAGACTCTCGAGGATGACGGAAAATTAAGAGTCAGACTGACCCAAATGATTGTTGTTTTTCTGAATCTGGCTCCCCTGCATGGCTTTGATGGCTGACTATCTTCAACTTCTCCTGGAAGTTATGTAAACATGACGCTCTGCTCCCTATGCCCCCTCCCTTCCCTGAGGACATCTGTGGACCAGCTCAGAACTGTATGGCCGGTTGATGAACACTCCATAGTACCATCAAGGACAATGGCCTCTGTGACAGTGCTTCATGGACTTCAATTCAATTCAGTTTTAATTATTTAGCGCCAATTCACAACACATGTCGTCTCAAGGCACTTCACAAAAGTCAGGTACATACATTCTAATTAATCTTAATCATTGAACAGTGCAGTCAGATTTGGTATTTATTCAAACTGGATAAAAAGTTTTGGACTTTTGGACACAATGGACTCCTGGCAGAAGTGGAGGATTGTGTGTCTGACAATGATGTCAGTCGAGGATGTGGAAGATGTGTACATAATTGGATTTCTGATAGCAGGATTTCTGCTTTTCGGAGTTTGCGGTTACCTGACATATCGAGAAATTGGGAAAAACGTTGGCAGCAGTTCTGGCCATTGCAAGGCTGCCCGGCTTATGTGAAGGGATCTGCAGGGCTATCAACCATCAGACTAAAATGTTAATGGAGCAGAATTGCAAACTGGATGCGATCCTACAAGATCACAGGCTGGCTGTGGTTCCTGGACTCACAGGTGAAATGGGATAAATCTTGGAGAAGTTGCATGCTTGGATCTGGCGAAAGACCAGGAATTTGGCTGTTTGGATTCGCCATTGAGAAGCACCAGCGAGACTCTCGAGGCTGACGGAAAATTAAGAGTCAGCCTGACCCAAATGATTGTTGTTTTTCTGAATCTGGCTCCCCTGCACGGCCTTGATGGCTGACTATCTTCAACTTCTCCTGGAAGTTATGTAAACATGACGCTCAGCTCCCTCTGCCCCCTCCCTTTCCTGAGGACATGCTGTGGACCTGCTCAGAACTGTGTGGCCAGTTGATGAACATTCCATCGTACCATCAAGGACAATGGCCTTTGTGACAGTGCTTAATGGACTTACTTTGCACACACTCACATGCACACACGCACATGCTCATATAAACATACGCACCCCTTACATACAGCCTTCACCGTATCCCTGCTATATGTTGTCTCGTATATGTGTTGCTTATTTGTGCTGAGGGTTTTTTTGATATCTCAAACAGAATCCTGCTAAGGATAAAGTGTAAAATGTGATTTTTTTTTCCTCCTCTTGCCTAATGAGGTCTTTCTTCTTATCCTCTTTTTACCTAAATGTGGCTTCATAGAATTTTAGATTGAAGATCGGCTCGGAAGAGAAAGTGATTGTAAGCAGAGATAATGCTTCTGGGGAAAAGAATTTGGGGGAGATCCGAGGCGTCTAACCGCCAACAGGGTACAGTAGCTTGGACAACAGAAAGAGATTTCAACTCTACAGGAAAGGGAAACTTGCCAGACTCCAACAGGACAAGTAGAGGTCCCTATCCCTAACAGAGAACCCCGAACCTCCTTCTCCCCAGACCCAATCCACCTCTTCCTAATCTCCGTTCCTGAATTTTACTGAGAACCTGAAAAACCTTGTCAAGATCGGAATACAACTTACTCCATGCTCAAATCTCACCTTTTCTCCACAAATCCCCCATTATCATCCAGGTTTTGACAAGCCTGTTTGTGGTCAGGACGTTCCAGACAGTGCCAATACAAAACACGTCATCTCAAGGCACTTTACAAAGTCTGTTCAATCGAATCGTACAGATTTCAAGTACATACATTCTAATTAATCCTAACTATCAAACACTGCGGTCAGATTCAGTTTATTATTCAAATTGGTTAAAAGGTTTTTCTATCTAAGGAAACCCAGCAGACTGCATGGAGTCAGTGACTTGTAGCAGTCACTCCTCCTGGATGAGCATGTAGAGACAGTGGACAGTCACTGGCGTTGACTTTGCAGCAATCCCTCATACTGAGCATGCATGTAGCGACAGTGGAGAGGTAAACTCTCTTTTACAGAGTCAGGCCAGATGTAGCTTCTACAAAGAGAAAAAACAGAGAGAGAACATTAAGTTAAAAGCTGAAATGACAACAAATAATGCAACATTGGAGAGTAGTATGAGAGTGTAGCAGAGAGAGTGAAAGTGGTCATTATGTCCTCCAGCAGCCTCAGCCTATAGCAGCATAACTACAGAGGTAGCTCAGGATAACGTAAGCCACTCTAACTATAAGCTTTATCAAAAAGGAAAGTTTTAAGCCTAGACAGGGTGTCTGCCTCACAGAATAAAACTGGGAGCTGGTTCAACAGGAGAGGAGCCTGATAACTAAAGGATCTGCCTCCCATTCTACTTCTAGAGACTCTAGGAACCACCAGTAAACCTGCAGTCTGAGAACGAAGTGTTCTGTTAGGAACATATGGAACAATCAGATCTCTGATGTATGATGGAGCTAAATCATTAAGGGCTTTATATGTGAGGAGGAGAATTTTAAATTCTATTCTGGATTTAACAGGGAGCCAATGAAGGGAAGCTAAAATAGGAGAAGTATGATCTCTCCTTTTAATTTTCATCAGAACTCTTGCTGCAGCAAAGGGTATTTCTAATTTTGGCAATATTCCGGAGGTGAAAGAAAGAAATCCCAGAAACCTGTTAAATATGGGATTTAAATGAAATGTCCTGGTCAAAAATAACACCAAGGTTTTTTACATTATTACTGGAGGTCAATTTAATGCCATCCACATTAATTGCTGACTAAGCAGTTTCTTTTCAAGGGTTGCGGTCCAAAGATGACAACTTCCATCTGGTCTGAATTATGAAGCAGAAAATTTAAAGTCATCCAAGTTTTCATGTCTTCAAAACATGTCTGTAGTCTAATTGGTTGGGCTCATCAGGATTTATGGATAAATAAAGCTCAGTATCATCAGCATTACAGTGAAAATGTATCCCATGCTGCCTGATAATTTTACCTGGAAGCATATATATAGTAAAGAGAATTGGCCCAAGCACTGAACCCTGTGGAACCCCACACTTAACCTTGGTGTTTAAAGATGATTTATCATTTACATGAACAAACTGGAATCTGTCAGACAAATAAGATTTAGACCAGCCTAGTGCAGTTCCCCTGATCCCTACAGCATATTCCAGCCTTTCTAAGAGAATATTATGATCGACTGTATCAAATGCAGCACTGAGATCTAACAGAACCAGTACAGACACAAGTCCATTATCTGAGGCCAGGAGAATGTCATTTGCGACTTTCAGCAGAGCTGTTTCAGACTTTCAGCAGAGCAGGTTTCAGAGCTCATGCTCTGAAACCTGACTGAAACTCTTCAAACAGATCATTGCTGTGTAAACGCTCACACATTATGAGCGTTTACACAGCACTATTTTCTCAAGAAGTTTAGATAAGAATGGAAGATTGGATATAGGTCTGTAATTTATTAAGTCATCTTGATCAAGCAAATGTTTCTTGAGTAAAGGTTTAATTACAGCTACCTTAAAAGCCTGTGGTTCTGATCCATTTACTAAGGATAGATTAATCATATCTAAAATGGGGCTGGTAATCAGAGGGGGCACTTCCTTAAATAATTTGGTTGGGATTGGGTCTAACATACAAGTTGAAGGTTTAGATGAAGCTAATATTTTTGATAACTCCGGAAGCTCCACTGGATCAGAACAGTCCAAACACAGATCAGGTTCTACAGTTACCTCCAATGGTGTCTCACTTGAGGATAAAGTAATCATGTTCGGGAGTATGCCAATGTTTCTATTTTTAATACAATCAATTTTATTTAAAAAGAATCCCAAAAAGTCATTACTGCTGAGAGCTAAGGGAATGGATGGCTCAACAGAGCTATGATTCTTTAAAGATTGTTACAGCATAATCTGATAATGATCTACTATATTGACATTTTCTTTCAGGTGTGGAGTAGCAAGTTAAATTAAACTCAAAGGTTATTAAAAAAAGGTTAGACAGGACAGGGTTATGAGGAAATATTGTTATCAGCGCAAGGTCCAGAGAATGAAGACAAAGGTGGGTAGGTTTGCAGATGTTTTGAGCAAAGCCAATTGAGTCTAACCCTGCATCCTGGTCTAAACAATGGTCAGAGTTTTGGTCTAAACCATTGTCAGAGTTTTAGAGAAACTTTTCTCAGAACCTCACTTTAGATATTTTCCAAACTTGCAAATTATGGATTTGGTCAGCTGGTCTCTCAACGCAATTGATCAAATTTTTTCCACGGGAAAAGGAGAACCCTCTTGCCCAGCCGGTACATTCTTCTCTGGATACACAATGGATTCCTGGCAACAGTGGAAGATTGTGTGCTGGACTACAATGTCTGTTGAGGACGTAGAAGACGTTTATAAATTTTCATTTTTGATAACAGGATTTCTGGTTTTTGGAGTCGGCGGTTACCTGACTTATCGAGTGAGTAGCAAAACGTGGGCACCTGTTCAAAGCATCCCAAAGCTGACTGCGATGCTGGATGGAATCTGCAGAGCGATCAATGCTCAGACTGAATTGTTAAGAGAGCTAAGCCGCAATTTCGAAACGGTTCTTGAACAGAATCGTAGCCTGGAAGCGGCTTTTGGACTCAGGCGTGAAAGGATTTAATCATGGAGAAGGTTGTTCGCTCCAGAACTGCGGGAAAGTCCCAAAAATTTGGATATTTTGATTCGCAATTGAGCGATAACAGTAAAAACTCTTAAAGTGGTTGGAAATCCACACAACTGCATGAACCAGAACACTTATTGTTTTTCTAAATCTGGTGGAATCACAACAGTTTTGTTTCAGCAGACGATGGGGTGGAGAAGGGTCGAAGCTCGGCAGGAGAGCAGGGAGATCCAAGGTTGGAGGTCCTTAAAAGCAAAGCCTTGAAGGGTGATTGGCTGAGGATGAATGCAGACTTGGCGCTGATTGGTTGGAGCTGAGACGCATGATGGTGTCATAGGACCGAGCAAGGGGTGGAGATGAATCTTCCAGATTGAATTTTCGTCAAAACTCCATTTCAATCCTATAAAGACTCACAATAAGAACACTAAGATGGCGATTAGAGAAGTTAAATAGCAGATGTTTATTTCTTTGGTGCTCGGACCCCGGAGGAAGACATGAATGCTGTGAATGACATGAGCTGGAATGAACGATTTAGGATTAGGATTAGAGATGTCTTCCCCCCCTGGGATCTGATACTGGTGATGGAGTGGAGGCCCGAGGAGCTAAGGGAATTGGAAGGAGCTAGGAAGCCAGATGGTGGCGATGGGGTGGAGGAGGGTCGAAGCTCAGCAGGAGAGCAGGGGGATCCAAGGTTGGAGGTCCTTAGAAGCAAAGCCTTGAAGGGTGATTGGCTGAGGAGGAATACAGACTTGGCGTCGATTGGTTGGAGCTGAGACGCATGATGGTGTCATAGGACAGAGCAAGGGGTGGAGGTGAATCTTCCAGATGGAATTTTCGTCAAAACTCCATTTCAATCCTGTAAAGACTCACAATAAGAACACTAAGATGGCGATTAGAGAAGTTAAATAGCAGATGTTTATTTCTTTGGTGCTCGGACCACGAAGGAATACATGAATGCTGTGAATGACATGAGCTTGAATGAACAATTTAGGATTAGGATTGGAGATGTCTTCCCCCAACAAGGGCCGAGGCCGGGCCAAGGCTGAAATAAATGATATGGTAGTTAGGAGGTCTGACAAGTGGGGATGGATAAAATGAATCGAGTTGAATGGATGAAGGACAGGGTTACAAAGGTGGACGGGATGATGGGAGTTGGATGACATGGTGAATTCAATTCAATTCAATTCAGTTTATTTATTTAGCGCCAATTCACAACACATGTCGTCTCAAGGCACTTCACAAAAGTCAGGTACATACATTCCAATTAATCTTAATCATTGAACAGTGCAGCCAGATTCTGTTATTTTTTCAAATTGGATAAAAAGTTTTAAAGTCTAAGGAAAGGAAACCCCGGATTGCATCCAGTCAGTGACTTGCAGCATTCACTCCTCCCGATGAACATGTAGAGACAGTGGACAGTCACTGGCGTTGACTTTGCAGCAATCCCTCATACTGAGCATGCATGTAGCGACAGTGGAGAGGAAAAACTCCTTTTAAAAAGGAAGAAACCCCCGGAACCAGGCTCAGTGTGAGCGGCCCCCCTCTCACGACCGACTGGGGGTTAGAGAGAACAGAGCAGAGACACAAAGAGAACAAAGAAGCACTGATACAGGAGTCCTTTCTATGGGAAGTAAAAGGTAAATGTTAATGGATGTAGCTCCTTCAGTCGTTTCACCTAGAAAGAAGGAACAGATAAACTCTGAGCCAGTTTTCAAGTTTAGAGTCTGAAGAGAGCACAGAGAGTTAGTCACAGTAGAAGCTCAGTCAGTAGCTATGTCTAGGAGAGAGAAAGGGTTAAACACTGAAAGACAGGGCCATGTGGATCATCGGTAGAGGGTGAGCATTAAGTTGTTGCCAGCAGAAGCTTGGAGGATTCCCCTCTCCAGAAAGGTGTCACAGGTAGACACAGAGTCAGGCCAGGTGTAGCTTCTAGGAAGAGAAAAGAGAGAGAACAAAGATAAAAGCTGAGATAACAGCAAATAATACAAAATTGAAGAGTAGCGTGAGAAAGTAGCGAAGAGGGTGAAAGTGGTCATTATGTCCTCCAGCATATAGCAGCATAACTACAGAGATAGCTCAGGATAACCTAAGCCACTCTAACTATAAGCTTTATTAAAAAGGAAAGTTTTAAACCTAGCCTTAAAAGTAGACAGTTTGTCCATCTAGAGGCCACTGATGGCCATTGTTATACTAAAAACCACAATCTTTGTCAGATTGACCATAACCATTGGAAAAGAGAGGGGGTCATACAGGTAGCAGAAATGGAGGGTGTGTTTGCACCTCAACCGTAACTAAGCCGGTTTAGGCTAAACCTGACTCCCCCTTACTCCATCCAACAAGGGGAGAAGAAGACGGAGGTAAAATAAGGAAGATAGCTCAGGATAACCTAAGCCACTCTAACTATAAGCTTTATCAAAAAGGAAAGTTTTAAGCCTAGCCTTAAAAGTAGACAGGGTGTCCGCCTCACGGACTAAAACTGGGAGCTGGTTCCACAGGAGAGGAGCCTGATAACTAAAGGATCTGCCTCCCATTCTACTTCTAGAAACTCTAGGAACCACCAGTAAACCTGCAGTCCCTACAGCATATTCCAGCCTTTCTAAGAGAATATTATGATCGACTGTATCAAATGCAGCACTGAGATCTAACAGAACCAGTACAGACACAAGTCCATTATCTGAGGCAATAAGAATATCATTAGTGACTTTCAGCAGAGCTGTTTCAGTGCTATGATGAGCTCTGAAACCTGACTGAAACTCTTCAAACAGATCATTGCTGTGTAAATGTTCACACATTTGATTAGCAACTATTTTCTCAAGAATTTAGGGTAAGAATGGAAGATTGGATATCGGTCTGTAATTTATTAAGTCATCTCGATCAAGCGAAGGTTTCTTAAGCAAAGGTTTAATTACAGCTACCTTAAAAGCTTGTGGTACATACCCATTTACTAAAGATAAATTAATCATATCTAAAATGGGGCTGATAATCAGAGGGAACACTTCCTTAAATAATTTGGTTGGGATTGGGTCTAACATACAAGTTGAAGGTTTAGATGAAGCTAATATTTCTGATAACTCAGGAAGCTCCACAGGATCAAAACAGTCCAAACACAGATCAGGTTCTACAGTTTTCTTCCAATGTTGTCTCACTTGTTGAGGATGAAGTAATCATCTTCGGGAGTATGTCAAAGATTTTCTTCTTAATAGAATCAATTTTATTTTGGAAGAATCCCATAAAGTCATGACTGCTGAGAGCTAGGGGAATGAATGGCTCAACAGAGCTATGACTCTGTGTAAGTTTAGCAACTGTACTAAAGAGAAACCTAGGATTATTCTTGTACTCATCTATTAATGATGAGAAATAAGCTGTTCTGGCTTGGTGAAGTGTCTTTTTATACAACAGTAGGCTATTTTTCCAGATTAAGTAGGAATCCTCTAGGTGTGTAGAGCGCCATTTTCGCTCCAATTTTCTAACATTGTGCTTTAAAGTACGCAGCTCTGAATTAAACCGGGGAACCAGCCTCCTATGAATAATTTCCTTCTTTTTCAAGGGGGCTGCATTGTCTAATGCACCCCCGCAATGATGAAGTAACACTTCTGAACAAGAGAATCAATTTGTGAAGGGGAAGAAACAAAATTATTGCCCACCACTCTGTTTCTGTGATAATGAGGAAATTAAAAGTGGAACAGATTCTTTAAAGGTGTTACAGCATTGTCTGATAATGATCTTACTATAATGAAATTTTCTTTCAGGTGCGGAGTACGCTTTAAATTAAACTCAAAGGTTTTTAAAAAATGGTCAGACAGCACAGGGTTGTGAGAAAATTTTGTTATGTCTTTACACTCAATGCCATATGTCAGCACAAGGTCCAGAGAATGAAGACAAACGTGGGTAGGTTTGTTAATGTTTTGAGTAAACCCCCCAATTGAGTCTAAGATACCATTAAAGGCTATATTTAAGCTATCACTTTCAGTGTCAACATGAATGTTAAAATCCCCCACTATAAAAAACTTTATCTGTATTTAAACACTAAATCAGATAAAAGGTCTGAAAACTGATCTAAAAAATTGAGCGTAAGGGCCTGGGGACGGTACAAAACAACAAACAGAAGTGGTTTTAGTGCTTTGCAATTTGGATGAGGAAAACTAAGGATTAAATATAAAAAGAGTTGTAGCAATTGATTGGTCTGGGACTAATCAATAAATGGGGACTAAAAAAAGATGGTTGCTACTCCTCCTCCTCGCCCAGTATTTCGAGGAATGTGAACATTTAAATAATTAGTAGGAGTTGACTCATTTATAGTAACATAATCCTCTTGCTGCAGCCAGGTTTCTGTGAGGCAAAAAAAAATCAATCTGATTGTCACAAATCAGGTCAGTAACTAGCAAAGTCTTTGAAGAGAGAGATCTTATGTTCAGTAAGCCACATTTAATTGGGTTTTTTTTTATTTTTAGTCTGAGTTGTGTTTGTTTTTATTAGATTTCCTGATTTCCCTTTTTTAGATAATTTTTTAATCTATTCAATTTTTGGCCGTGGGCGAGACACTGTCTTAATAGGGTAATGGGTGGGTAGCAGTACAGAAGCTGCAGAGAGGAGTGTTAAACTACGACCCTGCTTCCTGGTCTGAACCCTGGGTTGTCAGAGGTTTGGAGAACTAATAAATTTGGCCAGATTCCTAGAAAGAAGAGCTGCTCCATCAAAGTGGGATGGATGCCGTCTCTCCGGATCAGACCAGGTTTTCCCCAAAATGTTTGTCAATTATCACGTAGCCCACATTGTTTTTCTGGACACCACCTAGACAGCCAGCGGTTGAATGACAGCATGCGGCTAAACATGTCGTCACTGGTCAGATCGGGGAGGGGATCAGAGAAAATTACGGAGTCCGACATTGTTTTGGCAAACTTACACACCGAAGCAACACTAACTTTAGTGACCTTCCGATTGACGTAACCGGGTGTCATTACCGCCAGCGTGAATAACAATCTTACTGTATTACGCTTATCCTTAGGCAGCAGTTTCAGGTAGGATTTGATGTCGCCCGTTTCTGGCCCTGGCAGACATTTGACTATGGTCGCTGGTGTCTCTAGTGCCACGTTTCTGACTATGGAGCTGCCAGTTACCAGAGTTGGCTTCTCAGCGGGTGTGTCGCTGAGCGGGGAAAATCGATTAGAAACGGAGACGGGTTGGTGGTGACCTGTGGGCTGAGATCTAGAACTATGCTTCCTGCGTACCGTCACCCAACCGGCCTGAGATCCCGGCTGCACGGGGTCTGCTGGAGGACTGCTACGGGGAGCTACCCTCGGTGGCTCCGCGCTAGCTAAGGGGCCTCGGCTATCTGCTGGTTTTTCAACAGCGCGGAGCCGGGCCTCCAAATCTGACACCCTCGCCTCCAAAGCTACAAAAATGCTACATTTATTACACGTACCATTATCCATAAAGGAGGCAGAGGAGTAACTGAACATCTGACACAGAGAACAAAAAAAGAGGAGACTCAGAGAGAGAAACAGCAGAACGGGTAGCCATGGTGGAGCTACTGCTAACGCTAAGCTAGCGACCCCTTACCACTACTAGAAAAAACCGTGTAAAACACGAAGAGTCGCCAAACGTTAAATACAGCAACAGAAAGTATGTGTTTTAACGTGCTTATGTATTATAACAAGTAAGAGATATCACAGTAGAGAGAAATCAGATCAAACGAGAGAGCCTTCACACACCAAACAATCCACCAAGTGCAAAACAGGAAGTGACAAATACGCCTTACCACGAAGGGATGAGATAAGCCTGAAGAGAAATAGAAAAGGAGATGAACCGGGCCTGCTCAAGGGTAGGAGGGATGAAAAGTACCTGCTGAGGATTCAAAAGAGATTAGAGTGCTTGCGATGCACTGAAATAGTTGAGCTGAGTTGACCCCCGAAGGTACTGAGAAAAAATGAGATAGCAGATGCAGGAGAATGATAGGTCGAGCCATGAAGGCGTCGAGGATGATGAATGAATTGTGCCGCGAAGGCAGGAGAGTGCTGAATGGATGCTGGTGAGTGAGCCTGCAAAGTCAAGAGAATGATAGATCAGCCTATGTAGGCAAGAGAATGGTGACTGAGTCTGCATAGGCGTGAAACAATAGATAATGTAGCGATGTAGAATGCGCAGAGCCACGAAGGCATGAAAATGATGAATAGATGCAGGTGAGTGAGCCTGTGTAGGCATAAGACTGGAGAATGGGCTGCGTAGGCATAAGAGTGGTGAGTGAGTCTGCGTAGGCATGCGTATGGTGAGTGTGCCTGTGTAGGCATGAGCATAATTTAGACAGAAGGACGATGAGGCAGCTGAACCTGATGAGGGGGAGAATGAAGAGATGACAAGGAGGTGAGAGAATGAATGGATGAGGCTGACAGATACTGGCAAAGGACCTTGGAGAAACAGGGATAATAGAGATGAATTAAGATAAGAAGATGATCCATGGACGGAATGAACGAACCAGGGTAGACTGAGGGACAACTGGAGTAGAAGAAGATTTGGAAGCCTGGTGCTGGATGATCGCTTGGAAGAGAAGCTGCTGCCGGAGACACCCGGGTGATAAGGCGGTGGGAGCCGTGTTGCAGGCAGGACTATCTCGATGCTTAGAAGGAGAATCGAAGGATTTCTTAATGCGTTTTCCAGATGAGGTGGAAGGGAAGAAGGTGGAAAGGGAAAGGAGTCATGATGAGGTAGGAGCGCGGCAAGGTGGGACGATTCTGAGTCAGCCGGAGGATTTAGAGCAAGCTCTGAGCTGGGAAGGCGGTGAAGATCACCAGGCGAACACTGGCCGGGCGAACACTTGCTAGCAGGAAAGGAGGAAGGAGGACTTGTATCCGTTGCGAGCAGTGTGAGGAACCAGCCAATTTGTCAGAACATCTAAGCTCGGCAGGAGAGCAGGGAGATCGGAGGTTGGAGGTCCTTAAAACTACAGCCTTGAAGGGTGATTGGCTGAGGAGGAATGCAGACTTGGCGCTGATTGGTTGGAGCCGAGACACATGATGGAGTCATAGGACGGAGCCGGTGGTGGAGGTGAGTCTTACTCCATATTAAATGAAACTATTTTTTTCTAGTCCTGCAGTTGATATTCTTACAAAACATTTTCATTATTTTAGCGCAAAAAGATATGAAATCTACCAAGGGTTTGTAGATTTCACTGATTCAGACCACCTGAAGCTCCTCGGGTCCTGCAGCACCAGATGGCCGAGTCTGTCAACCTGCATCCAGAGAGTTTTGAACCAGTAGGATGCAAGAATGGTAACTCCAGCAGATATATACACAGTTATCTATGATATATTTCACAGCTTACACAGCTGCCCTTGAGCCTTTACCTAAATTTAAAATTGCCTTCCAGGTGGGTGCCAATCATATTGAATTAATAATTGTATAATAGTTATTTATAATTAATTATTGTTGTGCTTATTGTAGCATTCTTATTACACTGTTATTTTGTTGTGACGCATAATATTTTCTGCCATCAGAGGGAGTGCAAATTCACAGACATGAAGAGGAGATGTGCAGGCTGATCAAGAGGATCCTGGTGTACCTCATACCAGCTAGGGCCATTGTACCTCTCAAGGAAGTGGAGTATGGAGAAGGACGTCAGTTGGGTGATGAAGAGCTCTTTATCAGAGCAGAAACAAAGTCATTCATGAAAAGAACAGAGCTTCCTGTGTCAGCTGAGAATAAAATATTTCAGTGAGTATATTACCCAGTAGATATAGAATTATATCATCTTTTGACAGTATGAGAGTTTAGGCTGTAGTGTTTTTTTTTACTCTTATGCTGTTGTCGATCTGCGAGAAGATTCTATGGAGCAGTGCTTCAGAAGATGTTATCCTCCTTTCCTCTCGACCATCCACTCCTGAGGGACATGAAAGTGCTTGAAAGTGCTCACCTCAACATTACTTCAGGGACAGGTAGATGCTAGAGTCAGCTCCCCGTGGATAGACTGAATGGATGAATACTGCAATATTACAAATATTGAAAGGGTGTTTAGGATGGTGAGAAAGATTGTTACAGAGAATAGGATCACATTTGAGAACAGAAATGTTTGTGCTTCACTGTCATGTAAAATCAAGCGCTCTGCCCCAGCCCACAAATATACTCTGTCCAAAAAAGTGCAAAGGATGCAAAGTCTGCAACAAATCTGTATAAGTCTTTAGTGAATGCCAGAGAGCCACCTGAGTGAACACGAGAAATATAATAAAATGTGTAATGAAAATAAAATGTAAATCTTTAACTTAAAGACAGGCAAATGTAAATATAAACTGAAAATGGGTTAAATAAATAAATTCCCTTTCGTGTTTCATTGAGGCTCTGTTATAACATAGGAATGTCTACAGCCTTTCAGTGTCAACAAAGGTAGGCCTATCAGATTCTGATAACCTTATTGCAGTCTATAAGTGGCTATTTTAGATATATTGTACACCTGTGTTAAAACGTATGGGATACTGGAGCTTGGTCGAGGTGGTGGGATGGCTCGCAGCTGGTGCCGGAAAATGTCTCTTATTTTTAAATCCAAAACTTGAAGGTATACTCCTGTACACAACAGTACACTGGTAAGAAATACAGAAAAACTCAGTTTTACTTGTTCCAGTTGTAAATCTGTACTGTTTATACCCAATGTCCAAAATCACATCTGGCACAAGTTTGGCACCAATAAAAAATCAACACATAAAACAGATAAAATGTTTAAGAAATGTTTTAAATCAGTGATGACAGAGCCCTCTCTAATCTGGCTCTGAAAACAGCCAGCACACATTCATGCATAAGATAGACTACCTCTACCAGGGACACTGGGGCTCTACATTACTGAGTTATCTCCATCTGCCCAGACAGCCATTTATTCCCACTGCTGGAGCATTTTGGGCCAGTTAATCATTCACAATTTTTTCCATGTACCACCCTGTCTACCACCATTGATTTAGATTGTCTCCCATTTTTCAGCCATGTGGTTTAGGACGTCTTTCTTTTTTCTTGCCTTTTGGTTTTGGGGATTAACTCGCTGCGGCATCCAGACAAGGCGTGATGCCAACATAACAGACCAGGAGCTGTTTTGGGGCGCTGACCAATATGATTTTTCAGTGGTGCTTCCAGCAGCTGCTACAGAATGCTTCTGGCACTTTGCTCACCACGGAGAGAGATTTTATCTGAGCTTTATGGTGAGTTGGCACATTAATCCAGTGTAGTTTTAATATTTACTTTTTTGTTGCGATGGTAAAAATGGTTCTTCCTTAACATGAGCATTTCACAACATGTTGTTAAAATGCTCATGTTAGCTTTAGCTTTTGACTTTTTCATACTGTAAAGATGTTCACAATATATGACAAATTTTGCTAAGTCAATGACAACCTGTAAGACAAAGCTGTCAGAATTTTGCTTATTGATACCGGTCATGGGTAGCAGTCCTAAAATAATGGGCTTTATTCCATTTGAAGGTCCAGTGGGTAACAGGAGTCGGCCTAGACAGGCACCTATCAGTCACTGTTAATGCTCCAAGCAGTCTGTTGATATCCACTGTTGATGATGCAAAGGGTCAGATCAACTTTGAGGTCAAGGAAACAGGTATCTCTCTGTTCACTGCTGCAGTTATATACATGTATTTCGTTACTATTCAAACACTGATGATATTCTTAACATTTGAGCTTTATTCCAACAGCAGAATAACAACTGGGTTTTATTCAGTTATTACAAGTGATCTGTTGTATTTCAAACTTAAGCTAATCCCTGAGAATGTAATGAAATGTCTCATGTTTGTTTAAACGTCCAACACTGAATTTAACAGGAATTAACAGCTTGAACAGTGATTCAAAGCATTTTCGAAGTGACTCTGTCCCAGCATTTCTTAGCAGCAAAGCAAATGCAAATGGAAGCATACAGGTACTCACAAATGTAAAAAAGTATAAAGATCAAAAAGTAAGAGTGGACACACTGAGCATGGTTCTGCTGGAGGTTTCTTCCTGTTAAAAGGGAGTTTTTACTCTCCACTGTCGCTACATGCATGCTCAGTATGAGGGATTGCTGCAAAGTCAACGCCAGTGACTGTCCACTGTCTCTACATGCTCATCCAGGAGGAGTGAATGCTGCAAGTCACTGACTGGATGCAATCTGCTGGGTTTCTTTAGACAGAAAAACTTGTTATCCAATTTGAATAAATAACTGAATCTGACTGCACTGTTCAATGGTTAGGATTAATTGTAATGCATGTACCTGACTTTTGTGAAGTGCCTTGAGACGACATGTCTTGTGAATTGGCGCTATATAAATAAACTGAATTGAAAATTGAATTGACTGTACAGTGAAGGAAAAAACTTACAACATAACAAAAAGAAATACTGTACAATTAAAAAATGGTACACTCATATTAATGAAATGTGCCACCAGACCCGGCACCAGAAGAATTTATCTGGGGGGGCTGTGGCTAATTTTGGGGGTGTTCAGTAAACAGTATTTGTATTTAATATAAATATGTAAATAAGCATTTATGTAGCCATTTAAATGAAATAACTAAGTTGTTTATTAATACAAAATAAAGAGTAATGACTTAAACAGCGACATGTAAGTGTGCATCAGTCACTAGAAAATGCTGAGTAATTATTCTCAGGTTTGCATAAACTTTAGCTCAAGCGTTGCAGAAATCTTAGAAACTAATCAGCACTGCATTATATTATATATCATTGTGTTTAAAAAAAAGAAACCTGAAGGCAACTGTACAAGAACTTCTCCTGAAGAGATGTGGAAATGTTTTTGAAAGAATAGGCTACTGAACATTTTAAACATTTCCACTCTTACTTTAAATTTTTTGCATAAACATTAAATGCCATCTATTGGTGGAGTGCCTGAGTGCTGTTTCCAAATTCAGTGGCTGCATCGAAGGACTAGTCAGCGTAGGCTGGGTGGATGGAAGTGATCGGCTGTGAATTTGGACAGTCTAGCCTTCACCAGCTGTTCCCACACTTACCTCAGTGTAACTTCAATTGCCTAGCAACTGTGACAGCATGACACACAGAACTGTGAAGCCGCAAAAATGGAGTCCGACGGTTGACCCCACTGTCTCCACTGTATATAACTGCACATGGTTTTCATCTACCCCTATATATTTTATTCTCACTCCATTATTTGCTGTTATTTCAGCTTTTAACTTTATCTTCTCTCTCTCTTTTCTCTTCCTAGAAGCTACACGTGGCCTGACTGTGACTACCTGTGACACCTTCCTGGAGGGGGGCATCGTCCAAGCTTCTACTACCAACAACTTAATGCTCATGTTCTACCAATGATATGCATGGCCCTGTCTTTCAGTGTTTAACCCTTTCTCTCTCCTAGACATAGCTACTGACTGAGGTTTTACTGTGACTAACTATGTGCTCTTTCTCATCCTCTAAACCTGAAAACTGGCTCCGAGTTCATCTGTTTTTTCTTCCTAGATGAAACGACTAAAAGAGCTACATCCATTAACATTTACCTTTTCCTTCCCATAGAAAGTACTCCTGATTCAGTGCTTCTTTGTTCTCTTTGTGTCTCTGCTCTGTTCTCTCTAACCCCAGTCGGACGTGGGCAGAAAGGCCGCTCACCCCTGAGCCTGGTTCTGCTGGAGGTTTCTTCCTGTTAAAAGGGAGTTTTTCCTCTCCACTGTCGCTACATGCATGCTCAGTATGAGGGATTGCTGCAAAGTCAACGCCAGTGACTGTCCACTGTCTCTACATGCTCATCCGGGAGGAGTGAATGCTGCAAGTCACTGACTGGATGCAATCTGTTGGGTTTCCTTAGATAGACAAACTTTTTAACCAATTTGAATAAATAACTGAATCTGACTGCACTGTTCAATGATTAAGATTAATTGGAATGTATGTACCTGACTTGAAATCTATATGATTCGATTGAATTGACTTAGCCCGTTTTAAAGTTACCCACCTTTCACACAATCCAACAGGAAACAACACTCTCCAATTATTTTTACCTCAGTCTTCTTTCCTCCCTGTTGGATGGAGTAAGGGAGAGTCAGGTTTAGCCTAAACCGGCTCAGTTATGGTTGAGGTGCAAACACACCCTCCATTTCTGCTACCTGTGCGACACCTTCTCTTTTCCAATGGTTATAATCAGTCTGACAAAGAGAGGTACCCCGAATCTGTGTGGTTTTTAGTATAATAATGGCCACCAGTAGGCACTAGATGGACAAACTTTATCAGTTTATTTTACTTAGTACCCCTACACATAACCCATTCTAAAATGGCCAAACTCTAACAGTAGTTTATTCTAACCTCCCCAACAACCCTATACCATTTAAAACCCTTTGTGAAGTGCCTTTAGACAACATGTGTTGTGAATTGGCGCTATATTAATAAAACTGAATTGAATTAAATTCAGTAATCAGCTATTTAAAATGTTTTAAATACCTTTTATATAGATAAAAAAATAATGCTAAATAAGGTATATTAATGACCACTTAATTTTTTGGAAAAACAAACTAAACACTAACATAACTTTATGAACCAAGTTTAAATTAATTCATTTGTGGAGCATAATAATAAAAAAACAAACAATACCATCAGAAATATTCAGACTAAATTATAACTGTGTTTAACTTTCACTCATTGGTGAAAACCAGCGGGAGTATGAAAACGATGAGCCGGGAGATAGGCGTCCTCCCCCAGCACAGCAAGCCTCCAACACCTGGTCAGCTGACAGCTATATCTTGGTAAACCGAATAGATATTTCAGTTTTACAGAGCTACATTCTCGCCTAAAACGTTAAAAGTTAATTTTGTTTCACAAAAAACGTAATATATCCTCCTCTGCCAATACTACTTGCGTTTGAACTATGATCAGTACTACTACCTGTCATAATGTTAACTGCCAGCCTGACCCACATGCAGAGAACAACCAGAGACTGATAAGATTAGTGAATGTTAATTTAAACAAATGATCCAGGAAACGGGAAACAAGACACGAACCGTCTGGCTGCGGGAGAAGAGAAGAGTTACAAACTGGACCTCAGAAAAAGCACCAGAACTTATTGTGCAGCTTACAGGTAAGCACAGGGAAATCCGCCGGGGGAAATGGTCACAGATCCAGTTGTGTGAGAGAGAGAGTGGTAGCTTCACCCGCCGTGGTTGTCGAGACGGGCCCAACAGGAGGTGCTGGGAGGGTGGACAGGATTCGCTCGGCTGGAGGCTCGCAGAAGAGTCAGCCCAAAGGTTCAATCCAGGAATCGGTTCAAACTGATTCACTTCAAGTCTCTGGTGAACTCCGTCGGATCCAGAAGTCATGCACCTGGAAGTGTCAGCACAGGGTAAAATCAGTACAGAGGTGAAGCATATCAAACTTAGCTTTCAACAACGAGATCAGATTTCTAGGGTGGCCAGCAGCTGTACCGCAAAGGCAAAACGCTCAGGCAACGAAGTGCAGGCGCAGCCTCTTCATATACTGCCCAGCTGATGAGCCTGATGAGCTGCACCTGTCCCAACTCCAGCACCTCCCGAAAACCACACCTGGTGGTAAAATGAGTTAGCTGCAGGAAGACCACACCACGGATTCTCACACTACCGTTTTCATTTACTGCCTTTATTTCAGTGCCGGGGCTACTAAAATCGTAAAACCGTATTTCAATCTATTGGAAGTAACAAAAATTACACTGTAAATGGAATGAATGATAAAAAAGCTAAAATCAAGGCAGTGAATGAAAACGGGCAACGTTGAATTTGATAACCTTAAAATTTTACCACGTTATTTTAATGACCTCCAAAATTCATGGATTCTAATTTTCACAGAGGCAATGTTAATCATTAATTTTTGTTACTTTGACCCTTCATGGTAAATGGCAAATGGACTGAACTCACATAGCGCCTTTCCTGTCATACTGACCACTCAGTTTAAATCTATTGTAAAGCTAGAGCCATATTCACCCAGACGCACACAGCTTGGTAGGCAATTTGAAGTGCTTTGCCTGGAATGTAACCCACAACCCTTGGATTGCAAGACAACCACTCTTCTCATTGAGCCACAGCCACCTCATAGCTCTGAAACCAAAAACCAAAGCCAAGTAGGTCTACTTAGAGTTTCTGCCTTCTGCTCACAGCTTGTTAACCCGATTTCTGAAACGGGCCCTTGACATTAACATTTGCTTGATGTGGCAAAAAAAAAAACTAAAACAAAAGAGATCTGTAAGAAGGAAATGCTTTTCCACAGCACTGTACCCCCAACAAGGATGAATAAAAGCTTGAATCAGATAAAACTGTTAACAATGAATCACAAATGTAACATTTTCATTTTTGATGTAATCCTGCATAGAATCAATCAACGAAATAAAGCTAACCTTTTACAATCTACTTGGCCCCTGAAGTGGCAGTTGTGTCTAAATCTTCGATTTGATGTTCAATCTGTTACCCACCCAGGTTTCTATCAGATGTGTTTGAGCAACTTCCACAACCGCTTCAGCACAATGCAGGTCTTCCTGAGCTTTGGTGTTTACTATGACAAAAACCATAACCCTTCCAAAGGCAAGGGGGAGGACACGAAGGAGGAGGAGAAACTGAACAACACGCTTAGCATCATTGAGGTGCACACAGATGCCTGGTATTTCTATTTCTTTTGGGCCTCCTGTATTGTTAATTCAAATTTGAACAGAAAAAAATGTTTGTTATGTATTGCTTCGCTAATTTATTAATTTTCAGCAAAATGAAAAATTATGTTTTCAAATACAGAATGCACATTAAATAACTCCGAAAAGTTTTATCTGTGGATATTTAAAAATATTGAGAAATACATTTTAAAATTAAAACCAATGTTACTGAGGTTTTACAACATGTCTGGTTTGTTAAGGCATTTGCATGTCTGCCACACATTTCTTAACGCATGTTGTTAAAGGACATCATAGAACTACATGACATTACTATTAATATAGGCCCAAACAGAAACTATTCATAAGTCCTTCCTTTGATTAGAAGTATATTTTTTAAGAATCTTTTTAATCTGCCTTTTCAGAGTGCAGCCAACAAAGTGCAGCGCCACGTCTTCCACATGTTTCGCTACTACAGCTTTGGACGCATGAGGAAGAGCGCAGACTACTTCCTGCTGCAGTCCAACTCCCAGTACATCACATCGTGGTCGATGGCCCTCAGCTTGCTTATCGTCACCTCTGGGTACCTGCAGCTCCTCTTCCTCAAAAGCCTCATTGTGAACAAAGCTGAGAATGAAAAGCCAAGATGTTGACAGTCAGCAGCTCGTCCAAACCAAGGAAAACTAGAGCCAATTTAAAACTCCTCCTTATTCTGGGTCTGGGTGAAACATGAAATAAAGATTTCAAAACCTCTGATCAGAATTCTGTTTTTAATTTACAATTACAGTTAGCATGGTTTAACATCCATATGCAGTTTGCTTCATTCCAGCTCTACAGTTACATCTCAGAAAAAATTTCAATATTGTGGAAAAAGTTAAATATTTTTGTCCATCATTTCAAAAAGTGAAACTAATATATAGAATCATTTCACATAGAGTGAAATATTTCAACCCTTTAATACTTGCGATTTTGATGATTATGGCTTACAGATAATGAAAACCCAAAATTCTGTATCTCAGTAAATTTAAATATCATGAAAAAGTTAAATACTGGAAACTTACCGTGTCAGCTAATCAGCTAATTAATTCCTATTTGTTAAGGTTTCCTGAGCCTCTAAATGCCCTCTAAGTCTGGGTCAGTAGACCACACAATCATGGGGAAACTGCTGACAGATGTCCAGAAAGCAGTCACTGACACCCCCATAAGGAGTGAACGACACGAATGGTCATTGCCAAAGAAGCTGGTTGTTCACCTAGTGAAAAAGTGTATTGGAAAATGAATTGTTGATTTAATTTTTACAGCAAATCTTGGCACCTCTCCACCGTGCCAAGGTAGCACAAGATGATTCAATGCAGGGTTAATACAGGAATCCTCGAGTTCAATTTACTACTTTTTACTACCTATTTTACTACCTCTATAATATTTTTACTACCAACACAAAATCGAACAGCAGCCTTTTTTGGGGTAGCGGTGGATTCACAGCACTAAGCCATGTAAGATGATAGCCCATCTCTCACCAAGACAGAACCTAATCCCACTTACTTAAGGTGTAACTGTGACTTTGTCTTGGGGACTAAGACCTCATACACATTAAAATTTTTTCCAAACGGATTTCAAGAAGACTTAGAAAAAATGTGTTTTTTTTTTAAAAATTTTTCACAACCCCTAATTTATTTTCCAATAGAATATTGATAACGTGGCAAATCCTAAAACAAAAAATAATCAGTAGGAATAACATCAAGCACTAAAGTAATTTAAAAAACTAACCAACTGACCCACAAACAGTGGCGATGTGAACATGCCCCAAAAAATGAAACATTCCATTGCAATTTTAGGAAAATTTTAGGAAAATTTACAAGTACATCATTTATTAGCTGATACCATTTAATATTACACTCAGATTGAGAAAGAGCGTGCTGTGGAGAGTGAGATGGCAGAGAAAAGGCAAGAGACAGCTAGAGAGAAGTAGAAGAGAGAAAATATGGACAGAGAAACATGTTTTACACAGACAGAAATAGGAGACAAGCAAAGAAAATGGACAGGGAGGGAGGAGACGGGTGGGGTGAGAGAGTGAGCTCTGGGGGAAGAAGATGGAAGAGAAAAAAAGACAAAATCAAGCCATGTAGGCTTTACAACAGTCTCAGTTGTGAGGCCTTCTCCTAACCCCTTTTCTTCCAAATTTGGCAGAGCTCTTCTTTTTTTCTTTTAGTTTTTCTACGAAGTGTGTTGGACTTTGTGATAAGTTCAGCCATTTTGGACCCAGCCTTTCCCTCAGCCTGCTCACCAACTTGTCGGCATCATTTTCAAGTGACTCACAGACACTGCTTAGTACCCGACGCTGGGTTCTGAGGTCTAACAGCCCCTTTCTCTGCTGCCTTCCCTTTTCGAGCATGTGCTGCACTTTCCTTTTTTTTTCTTTCATTCTCCAGGTGCAGTCGGTAATGAGATTTTGCAGATGCAGCAGAGGCAAGGAGCTCCCTTGTCAGAGGCACTTTAAACAGCCCCACAACTGCTGATCCAGTCACAGACTAATCGAAGTGATTCCAGGGATTCTTCCTGGAGGTTACAGGTTTTCCAACTCTTTGTTGATTGAAAATTCTTTAAACAGTGGCTTGTCCATGGGCAGAAGGAGGAGATTTTTTGCAAAACTGTAGTATGTCAGGGTAAGGCGTGCTGAGAATTGTGTAAAGAAACACATCAAGTCTCTCCTTCATTGGGTTTTAAAAGGACAGGAAAACACTCATCTCGTCCTTCCATTGGGGCCAAGGTTGAAAAACGCTGAATGATGACATCACCTACAACACTGATAAGGAAAGTAAGATATAATCATCCATGACATTTTTGTACATTGGGTTCAGCTCTAAATTGTCCAACAAATAATAGCACAGCTTCTCATGGAGAGTCAAAAGTGCATTGTTTTTCTAATAACTCTAAAACTTTAACACCCGCAAAAAACTGGGGTAAAACTGCAGACTCAGGCCTGTCAAAAAAAACAAATTTTTGGGACGATTAATTGTCCCAGGGAAATTATTGTGATAAATTCTAATGTTGTTTTTAACCCCCTGAGTGGAAGAAACTGACTCTTTCGCTGTGGTTTTGGGCTCCCCATATATTGAGCCCATTCTAAGGAAGCGAGAAGGAGGAGAGGAGTAATTTTGATGCACCGTAGTGAAGATTTTGTCTCATCCAGTCTCTTTGGTAAAAAGAGATGCAAAACAACAAAAAAACAAAAAACATGCAAGGGGAAATTATTGACCCATTTTAGTTATCGTGGCCATTTTAATTAATCAAAAAATTAATTTTGCTTATCGCAAAAGGCCTATGCAACTACCATTTAAGAACCCTAAAACAGGACCTCCGTTAACCTCTCCACTTCTGCTATCCCTACACATATATATGTTTTTTAAACAGCTGGTATGCCACCAGTCAATTGCTTGCTCTGCAGGAAAACATTAAAACTATAGTTTTTCATCTGCTTGATGCACCTCTCTGGGGGTTCTTGGTGGATTCTTCTGGATCAAGGGGCAAGCAATTTTCCTAACCATAGGGAACTTTAAAGGGGGCATTTTTTTCTGCAGTTTTCCCACCACCTTGACAAGGCACTGCAAACACTCGCCTGAAGTTGAGCACCGAAATCCCCCCTAACTTGCATCCGGGTCTTCTCTGTAGGGCCTAACAAATAGGGACCATTAAATATCATTCACTGTAACATGCTATAAAAAAAAACAAAGAAAGCAATGAAGCAAAAGTGAATGAGGAGCCCATTCTCTGTACTCAAAAGCTGCCCGTAGGCAAACATGGCCATTGATTGAGATGGGAACCTATGTCTTCGAAAATTCCCTTTGATAAATCGCCGCAGTAAACCCTTAAAAATGACAAGAGAAGATGTTTTAAACAAACTACCACTGTCAACTGAAAGAATTTATTCACATTTAAATGAAAAACTCTCCCAGTAATTACAATTATTACCATCAGGAGCTCTGTCAGATCTTTAGCCAAAAAAAAGGTAGCACAGGGTCGTCTGGGCTTTTATTTTAGTCAGGAAGGCCTGAAGGTTCTTGCCACTGACAAGAAAACTGGAGTTTGGGACCATAAAGTTATCGTCACGGGGGGCTGCACATGAGGAAGTCATATGAGGAAGTGTTTTGGGGCTTGGCACCTTTTTCTTTTCCACAACATCAATGTATGTTTAAAGAACGGGCCAAATGTCGACAGCTCTCTCAGCCACAGGAACATTTTTAACCCACCGGTGGCCGCAGAAAGATTGGGGGAAAGACAGAGGATCCTGTGGTTTCTGGTGTAATCTTCTCTACGTGCTGGAAAAATTGTCGAAAATTAATGCATGGCCCGCAAGAGCTTGTCTATCTGCCATATTTTTGAATCCTGCCTTCTTTTCTTGGGAGGGTATGCAGACCACAGCTGGCCAACACGGATGAGCTCTGAAGTTTCACTCTGAAGGAGCTCGAGCATCTTCGGTTTACGGGTTTGGGCCATTCATACTGCAAGTGTCTCATATTGAGTTGTGCAACACATTCCTGTGAATTATCACAAAGAAAAATAAAAATTTTTAAAAATAGATTTTGACCTGATTTTTATTATTCAGAGAAATTTTTTCTTGAGCCATGTCCAAGTAAGTATCCGTCAATCAATTGGGTCCTATTCTGTGGTATTCATCTTTCAGAAAAAATTTAAAAAAAATTTCATCTGTAGAAGTTTAAAAAGACAGATTTGACTGTATGAGCCTAAACACATCTGCAAATCAGGTGTTAAAAATCTTTTGTATAAAAACAAGCCTCAAAAGTGCTTTTCTAATGCCATGCAGGGACATCAAGGGTTTGAGGCATCTTTGACCAAAAAAACATGTTAAACCTTTTGATCTGTAAGGTTTTCCCAAAATTTGCCCCCCCCAATGTTTAACCCGCCCACACCCTTGGGTGAAACCCCTTTTATGTTAAAACCGCCTCCGTTTTACCCAGACATTTCAAAAAAAAATGTTCAAAATAGGTCTAAGATAGAAAAGCCACAGGAGATCAACTTACTTTGAAGTGTTGTAGCAAGTCTTCAGCCTTTGCATGTCCAAGGAAAAGTGATCCGAAGTACGAAGACGTCACACGGTCATCTTTCCACACAGAACGTGAACATCCAGCTGCTTTTTTTTTGAGCGACTTGTTCAGAACTCCTCGAACATGTGTACAAACGGTCCTGCATCGTTAATGCTATTCACAAAACAACTTCTTAAAATGAGGTGCAAAACCGAACCTTATCATGTAAGCAGTCTTGTCCTTGCCGCATGCGAAACCTTTGGCTATGTCGGGGTCTGTGAACATGTTTTTTGGGAACAGCTCCCCCTGCCCTCATTTGATTAGTAGAGTGATGCTTGGCTGCGGTGTTCAGGGACAGAGAACCTCGGCTCTGTCGCTGACGTTGGTGTCAGGAGGGTTTTGCTGCCTTTTCTGCGGGAGCGTCACGTTGGTGGTATTACTAGTTCGCTGCTGAGGTGTGACGGCAATACTTGTGCTCGTAGCTGACCTTTTAGGTTCCAGTGCTTTGCGTAGCAGCAAAAAAAAAAAAGGGGTCTGCTCCCCGTGCGCGCTAATCCGCTGCTGGTGTATGGGGATGCTCGATGTGTTTAAATTGCCGTCACACCAGGCAAAATTTATATTTTTTCTGCACACCTTACAAAACGCCTCTCGATCATTCCCCATGACCAGCTTAAGCCGGTCTTTAAAAGACAGGTCATCGAGCCAAAGTTGTGAAAACTTACATTTTCCATGACGAAGTGCAAAATCACTTGCTAGCCTTTCTAGTTATTAGGCGGTTGCGGAACCAATCGAGTCTATCAACGTCAGCTTAGGTCCTGCTGAGTAGTTATGTTTTTTAAAACAGATTTTTTTTATTAAAAAACTTAAAACAAAAAGTCAGAATCAATGGAAAAGTCAAAATATATTGAAGGGGTGATGACAAATTTACTACCATGTCAAATTCTGTTTGTTACCTTTTACTACCTTTTAATAGCCTTAATTTGAGCTCATTTCATTTACTACCTTTTACTACCCTGCAGAAACCCTGTCAATAACCATGTTGTTAATGTGCTTGACAGTGCAGAAAACTGGCCTGACATGAACCCCACAGAGAATCTATGAAGTATTGTACAAAAGAAGATGATAAACGCAAGACCCAAAAATGCAGATGACCTGAATGCATCTACCAAAGCAACCTGGGCTTCTATTACATCTCAGCCAGGCTGAGATGTAATAGGCTGTGGACTCCTCCTCCTGGTCTCCTCCCCACTCCTCACTGCAGGCAGATTGAACTGTTCTTACTCCCTGGTCTGGCTGATTGCCTCCATGCCACAAAGCATTGCTCAGAGATAAAGGCTTGAAAGTTTTACTTCTAGATTTTTTTATATTGTTATGAATAACCTTGCTTATTATTAGTTATGGATGAGCTTTTACAAACACACCATAATGATAAAGTATAAATGCTAATGTTTTCACTTTTGTTATCTGCCTAACTTTCATCATTACTTCTTAGCCAAAAGGCTACAATACATCTCAAAATAGTTTAAACACAGTTCTCTAAATGAACCCTGGCTAGACGTATAACAGATATTATGCAATCATTTTAGGATTTCAGAGCTACCATTTATTAGCTCAAATATAAAATGTATGCTTTAAAAGCCTCGATATCAGCATCTCTCTGACAGCATGGTGGGAATATCTAAAAATGACAGGGTCTTTCACTAATCCCATCTGGAACAACCCTGACATCCTACAAAAAACTAATATGATAAACTTTCAAGATTGGAGGAGTACCAATCTGGAAAGTTTATATGTTCCAGGAATACCTGGAACATATATTTGAAGGAATTCAGTTCATCCCATTTAACAGATTAATTTTACAGTATGGGATGGACTAGAATATATTTTTAAAATATAAACACATTAAATTTATGATGGGGGCTGCACGTTGGTACAGTGGGTAGCACTGTTGCAGCAAGAAGGTCCTGGGTTCGACTCCCGGCCGGGGGTCTTTCTCCATGGAGTTTGCATGTTCTCCCCGTGCATGCATGGGTTCTCTTCGGGTACTCCGGCTTCCTCCCACAGTCCAAAGACATGCCTGTTAGGTTAATTGGTCTCTCTAAATTGCCCTTAGGTGTGTGAATGTGTTTGTGGTTGTTTGTGTGTTGCCCTGCGATGGACTGGCGACCTGTCCAGGGTGTACACCGCCTCCCGCCCACAGACTGCTGGAGATAGGCACCAGCTTCCCCGTGACCCACTATGCAGGAAGCGGTATAGAAAATGACTGACTGACTAAATCTATGATAAAGAATAAATTTAGGCTTAAAAACGTTGGGTTATAAATGCCATCAAGTGTACTAGAGTTCCTAAAATTCAACCCCCCCAAATTAATGTCTAAAATCAATTTACCTTCCGATTACGAAATGGGAGGTGGACTTATCTGTCAACTTTGACCAAACATCCAGAACTTTTAAAATGACTAGTAACCCCAGTTTACTTGTACTCGTCGTCTTCCGCTTTGTCTGGGATCGGGTCGCGGGGGGCAGCAGACTCAGTAGAGACACCCAGAAGTCCCTCTCCCCAGACAACTCCTCCAGCTCCTCTGGGGGGAGCCCAAGGTGCTCCCAGGCCAGCCGAGAGACATAGTCACTCCAGCGTTTCCTTGGCCGTCCCCTGGGCCTCCTCCTGGTGGGATGTGCGTGGAACACCTCCCGAGGGAGGTATCCAGGAGGCATCCGGTATTGATGCCTTAGCCACCTCAGCTGGCTCCTCACCGAGCTCCGAGCTGAGAAATATCTAGTTTTTTCGGTCATGACCCAAGTTCGTGGCCATAGGTAAGGGTAGGAACGTAGACCGGCTGGCAAATCGAGAGCTTCGATTTTCAGCTCAGCTCTCTCTTCACCACAAAATAAAAACAGCATCCCCATTACTGCGGCAGCCGCACCGATCCGTCTGTCAATCTCCCCCTCCATTCTCCCCTCACTCGTGAACAAGACCCCAAGATACTTGAACTCCTCCACTTGAGACAGGACCTCCACTCCAACCTGTTAGGAATAACCTTGCTTACTATTACTTACTAGATGAGCTTTCACACACAGACCAGAATGATAAAGTATGAATGGCAATGTTTTCACTTTTTTTAGAATAGGATAATAATCCTCAGTGGCCTACAGTTTGACATGAAGTTAAATGCATTGGGTTGATTGTGGTGCATACTGTAATAGGAGCAATTTGATTGCAGCAGTCACACTTAGATTCAGGGTTCAACACCTGCTATTACACACACTATCAAATAGACACCAGTATGGTGACACATAGCCTACTGGTAAACACTGAGGGAGTGTACATCCCTTGCAGGGAGTACCAGCTAGAAAACCCATGTATGACCTTCTTTCAGGGCTATTTCGTGACTTCAATCTCTGAGCAGGTGAAGGACGGGAGACTTCAGCGCTGATCTCTGTAACCATTCCTCTGCCTTATTTAGAATAAAAGTGTTGAGAGTATAGACCAATTTGAGAGTCATTCCTTTTAAGAGAAATTGATTGTAAGTAGTAGGTGACGCTTCTGGGGTAAAGAATTCAGGGAAGATCCGAGGCGTCTGTCCGCCAACAGGGTGCGGTAGCTCGGACAAACCTTAAGAGGACAAGCCACCCTTTTCCGGTCGAGAAACATGGCCTTGGACTTGGAGGAGCTGATCTTCATACCGGCCGCTTCACACTCGGCTGTGAACCACCCCAGTGCATGCTGTAGGTCTTGGCTAGAGCATCGACAACAGACGTGGAGAACATGGTCCACTCGGACTCTATGTCTTCAACCTCCCCCGGAATCTGGTCAAAGCTCTACCGGAGGTGGGAATTGAATACATGTGGGAGTTGAATACATTCCCGGCCGAGGGCTCCGCCAGACGTTCCCAGCAGACCTTCACTATACGCATGGGCCTGCCAAGTCTGTACGGCTTTCTCCTCTTCCAGCGGATCCAACTCACCACCAGGTGATGATCAGTGGACAGCTGCGGACACATGCAGCCGAAGGTCTAAAGACACAAGAACAAAGTTGATCATCAACCTCCTGCCTAGGGTGCGCCTCTCTCTGCGCTCTCTCATCCACTGGGTTAAACCCCAAAACGAGACGGCTGAGCTGGGGGACAACAAGCAAACCCACCCCAGCTCGCTGCTTCTCCCCGTGGGCCACTCCAGAGTAGAAGAGAGTCCAGTCTCTCTCAAGAGCTGGGTTCCAGAGCCCACTCTGTGCTTGGAGGTGAGCCCGACTATAAATAATCGACATCTCTCGACCTCCCACACAAGCTCAGGCTCCTTCCCCCCAAGCGAGGTGACATTCCACATCTCTAGAGCCAGCCTAAGCATCCGGGGATCGGGCCGTCGAGGTCTCCACCTTCATCCGCTGCCCAATCCTCTTTGCACCGGTCCCTCAAGGTTACCGGGTGGGTCCCACAAGGAGCAACCCAGCCACCAGGCGCTCTCTGATGAGTCCCAACCCCAGGCCTGGCTCCAGGGTGGAACCCCGGCTCCACCATCGCGGGCGATGTCACGTGCCTCGATTTTATGGTCCTCATGAAGGCGTCTTAAACCGCTCTTTGTTTGACCCGTCACCTGGTGCCTGTTTGCCATAGGAGACCCTACCAGGAGCATTTAGGCCTCAGACAACATAGCCTCTAGGACCATTCAAGCACTAAAATCCCTCAACCATGTTAAGGTGCCGGTTCAAGGAGGGGACCCCAGTTTACAATTTATACAATATAAAATCCTTCATAGAGTATACTTTACATGTCAACGGATGTTCAGGATGGGTTTCGCACCGTCTAATACTTGCTTACACCGTACTTGCAATATAGCTGACAATTACATCCACGCACTATGGTTATGTACACCTGTTAGGAGGTTCTGGGGCCTGATATGTGAAGACTGTCTGAGATGTAATATTTCACCTTCCACCTCAGTTTGCTTGTTGGGCAACTTAGATGATGTCACCGTAGACACAAATTCACTTCACATGGTTTTTTACTGCCTTATGAATCTCTAAGAAAATTGTCATGAATTGGAAAAATAAAAACCTTCTTAATATTTACCAGTGTAGAAACCTTCTGTTGGATTATGTAAGTCTTGAGACAGCCTCTGCCTCAGATCAATCTCTCTGGGCTCCTTTAATCAGCTACATCACCTAGGGGGGTGGGGCACCTTTGGCGGGGCACCTTTGTGGATGCGGGGCACTGCGGTGGATGTGGGGGTGTCTGGGTGTTGGGCATTTGGAGTGTCCCTGGGTTGGGGTCGCTGGGGGATCTGGCGCCGGGAGATGTGGCCCCCACCGGGGTGGCGCTTGCCGGGGCCTGGATCCCTGGTCTGTTGGGCCTCTGCTTGGGGAGTGATTTGTCCCAGGGTCTCGGGTCTCTGGGTCTATGGCTGGATCTGCTCTGGCATAGATGGCTGCCAGTGAGAATTGTGGGCTTTTCACTGCAGCTCCTTGGGGCTTCTGCACTCTGGGTACTGGGTGGTTCCCCTGGGACTCTCCCCTGCTCTTCTCTGGGGGGTTGCGGTAGTCCCGGCGATGGTTCTCTTGGGGTTCCTGTGCTCTGGGGGGTCTTCCGATGTCAATAGCTCAGATCTCCTCCTCCTCCTCATCATTAAGGGATGATTCTGGACTTAACAGGGAGCCAGCTTATAGTTAGAGTGGCTTAGGTTATCCTGAGCTATCTTCCTTATTTTTACCTCTGTCTTCTTCCCTCCCTGTTGGATGGAGTAAGTGGGAGTCAGGTTTAGCCTAAACCGGCTCAGTTATGGTTGAGGTGCAAACACACCCTCCATTTCTGCTACCTGTATGACCCCCTCTCTTTTCCAATGGTTATGGTCAATCTGACAGAGAGAGATATCCCAATCAACTATGTGCTCTCTTCAGACTCTAACCTTGAAAACTGGCTCAGAGTTTATCTGTTTCTTCTTTCTAGGTGAAATGACTAAAGGAGCTACATCCATTAACATTTACTTTTCCTTCCCATAGAAAGGACTCCTGGATCAGTGCTTCTTTGTTCTCTTTGCGTCTCTGCTCTGTTTTCTCAAACCCCCAGTCGGTCGTGGCAGATGGCCGCTCACACTGAGCCTGGTTCTGCTGGAGGTTTCTTCCTGTTAAACGAGTTTTTCCTCTCCACTGTTGCTACCTGCATGCTCAGTATGAGGGATTGCTGCAAAGTCAACGCCAGTGACTGTCCACTGTCTCTACATGCTCATCCGGGAGGATTGAATGCTGCAAGTCACTGACTGGATGCAATCTGCTGGGTTTCCTTTCCTTAGATAGAAAAACTTTTTATCCAATTTGAATAAATAATTGAATCTGACTGCACTGTTCAATGATTAGGATTAATTGGAATGTACAGGGGTTGGACAATGAAACTGAAACACCTGGTTTTAGACCACAATAATTTATTAGTATGGTGTAGGGCCTCCTTTTGCGGCCAATACAGCGTCAATTCGTCTTGGGAATGACATATACAAGTCCTGCACAGTGGTCAGAGGGATTTTAAGCCATTCTTCTTGCAGGATAGTGGCCAGGTCACTATGTGATACTGGTGGAGGAAAACGTTTCCTGACTCGCTCCTCCAAAACACCCCAAAGTGGCTCAATAATATTTAGATCTGGTGACTGTGCAGGCCTTGGGAGATATTCAAGTTCACTTTCATGTTCATCAAACCAATCTTTCACCAGTCTTGCTGTGTGTATTGTTGCATTGTCATCCTGATACACGGCATCGCCTTCAGGATACAATGTTTGAACCATTGGATGCACATGGTCCTTATGAATGGTTCGGTAGTCCTTGGCAGTGACGCGCCCATCTAGCACAAGTATTGGGCCAAGGGAAGGCAGCCCAAACCATCACTGATCCACCCCCATGCCTCACTCTGGGCATGCAACAGTCTGGGTGGTACGCTTCTTTGGGGCTTCTCCACACCGTAACTCTCCCGGATGTGGGGAAAACAGTAAAGGTGGACTCATCAGAGAACAATACATGTTTCACATTGTCCACACCCCAACATTCGCGCTCCTTGCACCATTGAAACCGACGTTTGACATTGGCATGAGTGACCAAAGGTTTGGCTATAGCAGCCCGGCCGTGTATATTGACCCTGTGGAGCTCCCGCCGGACAGTTCTGGTGGAAACAGGAGAGTTGAGGTGCACATTTAATTCTGCCGTGATTTGGGCAGCCGTGGTTTTATGTTTTTTGGATCCAATCCGGGTTAGCACCCGAACATCCCTTTCAGATAGCTTCCTCTTGCGTCCACAGTTAATCCTGTTGGATGTGGTTCGTCCTTCTTGGTGGTATGCTGACATTACCCTGGATACCGTGGCTCTTGATAAATCACAAAGACTTGCTGTCTTGGTCACAGATGCGCCAGCAAGACGTGCACCAACAATTTGTCCTCTTTTGAACTCTGGTATGTCACCCATAATGTTGTGTGCATTTCAATATTTTGAGCAAAACTGTGCTCTTACCCTGCTAATTGAACCTTCACACTCTGCTCTTACTGGTGCAATGTGCAATCAATGAAGACTGGCTACCAGGCTGGTCCAATTTAGCCATGAAACCTCCCACACTAAAATGACAGGTGTTTCAGTTTCATTGTCTAACCCCTGTATGTACCTGAGTTTTGTTAAGTACCTTGAGACAACATGTGTTGTGAATTGGCGCTATATAAATAAAACTGAATTGAATTGAATTGAATGTGGAGCGAGGATGATAGCTTGTAGCTTATTTTGCACAATAGCCTCAGCACATGGGCACCATGCAGTTGCTGGATCAATATGAAGGCATTTTAAAGTGAAATGTGAGATCTCTAACATGATCAAAAATACAAACAAAATTTGGGTGTCGCTAAATGCAGAGCTCCACCTGACTGAAATGCTGTTCTGGGACCCCAGGAGAGCTGTGCAGAAATTATCTTCTACAACCCTAAATCATCAGAAGCAGCGTCCAAGTATCCCACAATTCAACCAAACGTTGTGAAACACTGGGAGCCTTTTCTGATGCTACTTAATGTATATTCAGGGCCTGTGCACGCACATCTTTTCCATATAGCTCCATCTTTCTCAGATAATAAAAGAATAAAATTTGTTGTTTTATGCACACATGAAGTCAGGTTTAACTTTTATAGATTTTGTAAAAGACTAGAGCATTTTTTTTATGTCCTTATAAATAAAACCCTCGAATTGAAAAAGGGGGTGGTTTTTTATAGTTTTGCAATGTGCAGATATCTACCTCAGATGTAGACACACGAATCATTAAAAAAAGTTATTTATTTACCAAATATAAGGATTCTGAGCAGCAGCAAAAAGGCTAGCTTTTATCAGAAACCAGCTTTTGTACTACTTGATTTACATTAAAATATGTATTCCAAATAAACCTTTAGTACTTGGGGAAGACAAATGCAACTGTAATAAAATATGTTTCACCAATTTTTATTTTATTGAATGTTTTGGATGTAAATAAATAAGGCACATTCAACGACCTGAAATGAAAATAGTGCATTAAAATATTAAAAAGGCTAACCAACAGCAGGTTTTTAAACCCTTTTAACTTAAACTAGACGTCTTTAGACAAAATGTCTGTTTTTGTGCAATTTCCTAAAAGGGAAAAATACACATGAGGGGGACTAAGGAACAAACACCTGATAATCACTTTATTCTGAGTTTGGCTGCAGAGCTCAACATTAGACAGAAAACAGAAAGTGATTCACAAAGTACTCCAGCTGTTTTATCATGGCGGCATACAGCTAGGATAAACATGGTTTACATGTAAAAAACAGATCCTTCCAATAAAGAGCTGCCTGATCCCTTAAATAACTCCACCACTATAATCCATCTGCAGACAAACACTTTTGTTCAGATCAGCACGTTGGTCACCAGCACTGGCTGCACACGCCTACCAGTCAGTGGCTTCTTTTGAACAGGAAATAGTGAATTCCCAGCAGCAGATATCAACATGTGTGTTTCTGATGTGGCATAACACCTTTATGTATTTTACTGTGTCATGTTTTGGTAACTCAGTTTTCCAGAACACACATCCAAACATTTTTAAGGATAACACATGCTTATTACACACTGTAAAACCTAGTTAAAGTAAAATCAAAGTAAGCCCACCGTAAAGTCCAGGGGTTTCTATATTTTGATCGTAAACTAGAGTTTTTTGGGGTGTACTTATTTAGCTGCATATTGTTTAAAAAGTAATGACAGTTTAAATGACTTTGTACACTTCAATTGCAACAGTTTTCAAACTTTTATTAATTAACATCCTGGAAAACAGAGGTTGTACTTTCTTTTCACTTTAGTGTTTGGCTCTGCTGCTGCAATGTTGAAAATCCTGCTGGCCTAAATCGCAGAGTGTTATCTGCAAAAGATCTCTGAAGGTTTAATAAAATTAGAGCTGAAAGAAGCTCATTGACCATCTGATGCTGTTGTTAAGAAGACAGTCTGCTGTGATGTAACTAATGTGTCTCCAGTATGCTGAGCCAGCACACAGAACCTTCAAGAGAAGCTGAACCTCTCTGAACAAAGCACACTACACTAGTGACTCATTAACACAGTTTTAGTGTGTGAGTAACAGACTGAATCCAACCAGAGTTTTAGCCTATTTTTGACAATAAACAAAGATTACATCTTGTCTAGAGGACAAATAAAACACTGAGCAAGTTCTTTAAATACAGTTGTTCAGGTGTTCTGTTTAGAATGTCAGTTTAAAATTAAACTGTATTCAGACAGTATGAAGTGAAGATAAGGAGAAAGTCTGCATCCCTTTTTCTCTTTGTGGGGATTGGAAGAAGAAAGTGCTTTAAACTTAGCAGGGGGGGGGTCAATTGAGTGCAACACAAAGTCAAATAATAATAATAATATACAATTGAAATAAATTATATTCAAACTTTTGAGCATTTTTCTAACCATTTCTCTCAATCCATGAAAACAAACTAAGAAAAAACTTAATTTGCTTTGGTTTAAGTACGTAGAAGTAGGGAGGAATTGGCAAAAGGGCCAACGCAACAAGGCTGTTGGATTTCATTCAGCTACATTTTCAGACATTTCAATGAATCCAAAAAACGGCTGGGCATCCTGGATTATTTCATGTTTCATGATAATAAAGGTAATTTGAACAAAGCAGTTCCTGAAATGAACTAGAAACATTCTGTTTCCACAGACAAAGTTACATCAAGCTGCATATACAAAGTAGACTGAGAGAGGATCAGGCTTGTTAATGTAGGATGAATTCTACAGTTTGACTTGAAATGTTCTATATTTCTATTCCAGTAGCTTTTCTGTATTGATGCAGTAAATAACAGGATCCGAATGGAAACAGGATGAATAATATGGTGTTTGTGGGCAGAACCAGCCTCTGTATATCCACATCTGAAATCAACTGACTGCAGCAGATTAGTATTTGGAAAATATTACATGTGTGTCAAAAGAAGAATCAGCAAAAGATAGTTATCTAAAAACTGGGACAAATAAAACCAGCTCACATGCTGTGATGCAAAACACTGTTTTTAAAAGTGAGGGTCAGAAATCAATTTGTTTCTCTTCCTGCAGTGTGATGAATATTTAGGCTGTCCAAAGACTTGTCATGACTTTTTCTAGGCAAGAAAGAAATCCCGGTGGACTGCCACATGGCTCCCTTCAGAGAACAGACGGGACAAATCGGCTGGGGGATTCTGCTAAGCAGTGGGGTTGCAGTGAACCATGTAAAGGGGGGGGTGCAATGAAGTCTCTGCATGGGCTGGAGTTAGACACATTAGGTAATGTGTTTTCACATCACCTGGTTGCACAGCACCATCAACCGTTGTCAAAATAGAGATGTGTGCTGAGTGGTCAGTCAGTTTCAGAGTGGGGTGGGGGCTCAGCTTGCTCTGGCGAGTGCACCCCACAGTCCAGGGTGTGACCACGAACAAGGGGCTGCTCCTTCTGACGAGACCGAAGACCAAGGCTTGCTAAGTAGCTGTTGATTTCCACGGTCTCCCCTCGCCTCAGTCTCCTCCGCTCTGGGTTCACCTGCAAGAGGAAAAAAATCCACATCCTGTCAGATAAAGAGACTATGGTGTCTCACTTCTTAATCTCAGTGGACAACCTAGAGATAAATAAATAACACATACAAGTTAGATATCTTTGGTAAAGAGGCAAATAAAAGCAATTTGAACAACTATTGCACAATAAAGGATATTAATTCAATTCAATTCAATTCAGTTTATTTATTTAGCGCCAATTCACAACACATGTCGTCTCAAGGCACTTCACAAAAGTCAGGTACATACATTCCAATTAATCTTAATCATTGAACAGTGCAGTCAGATTCAGTTATTTATTCAAACTTGGATAAAAAATTTTTCTATCTAAGGAAAGGAAACCAGCAGATTGCATCCAGTCAGTGACTTGCAGCATTCACTCCTCCCGGATGAACATGTAGAGACAGTGGACAGTCACTGGCGTTGACTTTTTCAGCAATCCCCCTACTGAGCATGCATGTAGCGACTTTGGGGAGGAAAAACTCCTTTTAAACGGAAGAAACCTCCAGCATAAAACCAGGCTCAGTGTGAGCGGCCATCTGCCACGACCGACTGGGGGTTAGAGGAGAACAAGAGCAGAGACAAAAAGAGAACAAAGAAGCACTGATCCAGGAGTACTTTCTATGGGAAGGGAAAAGTAAATGTTAATGGATGTAGCTCCTTTAGTCGTTTCATCTAGAACGAAGAACAGATAAACTCTGAGCCAGTTTTCAAGGGTTTGAGTCTGAAGAGAGCACATAGAGTTAGTTACAGTAAAGTTCAGTCAGTAGCTATGTCTAGGGGAGAGAAAAGGGTTAAACACTGAAAGACAGGGCCATGTGGATCATCTGTAGAGGGTGAGCAATTAAGTTGTTGCCAGCAGAAGCTTGGAGGATTCCCCTCTCCAGAAAGGTGTTATAGGTTAGACGCAGAGTCAGGCCAGGTGTAGCTTCTAGAAAGAGAAAAGACAGAGAACAAAGTTAAAAGCTGAATAACAGCAAAAAATGCAAAATTGAAGAGTAGTGTGAGAATGTAGCGAAGAGGGTGAAAGTGGTCATTATGTCCTCCAGCAGCCTAATCCTATAGCAGCATAACTACAGAGATAGCTCAGGATTTTAACCTAAGCCACTCTAACTATTAAGCTTTATCAAAAAGGAAGTTTTTAAACTAGCCTATAAAAGTAGACAGGGTGTACCATCTAGAGCCCACTGATGGCCATTGTTTATACTAAAAACCACAATGATTGGATACCTCTCTCTGTCAGATTGACCATAACCAATTGGAAAAGAGAGGGGGTCATACAGGTAGCAGAAATTGAGGGTGCGTTTGCAACTCAAACCTAACTGAGGCCGGTTTGACTAAACCTGACTCCCCTTTACTCTATCCATCAGGGAGGAAAGAAAGACGGAGGTAAAAATAAGGAAGATAGCTCAGGATAACCTAAGCTACTCTGACTATAAGCTTTATCAAAAAGAAAAGTTTTAAGCCTAGCCTTAAAAGTAGACACGGGTGGTCCGCCTCACGGACTAAACTGGGAGCTGGTTCCACAGGAGAGGAGCTTGATAACTAAGGATCTGCCTCCCACTTCTACTTCTAGAGACTTTAGGAACCACCAATTACCCCTGCAGTCTGAGAAGCTGAGAACGAATGCCTCTGTTAGGCACATATGGACAAATCAGCTCTCTGATGTATGATGGAGCTAAAATCATTAAGGGTTTTTTATGTGAGGAGGAGAATTTATTAAATTCTATTCTGGATTTAACAGCGGGAGCCAATGAAGGGAAGCTAAAGTACAGGGGAAATATGATCTCTTTATAATTTTCATCAGAAACTCTTGCTGCAGCATTTGGAATCAGCTGAAGGCTTTTAACTGCATTTTTGTGGACATCCTGATAGTAAAGATTACAATAGTCCAAGCCTTGAAGAAACAAATGCATGGACTAGTTTTTTCAGCGTCACTCTTGGACAGGATATATTCTACATTTGGCAATGTTTCCGCAGATGAAAGAAGGAAATCCTGGAAACCTGTTTAATATGGATTTAAATGTGACATGTCCTGGTCAAAATAACACCAAGGTTTTTTTACTTTTATTATAGGAGGTCAATTTTAATGCCATCCAGGTTTAGTGATTGAACTAAGCAGTTTCTTTTTTAAAGACTCCGGTCCAAAGACGACAACTTTCTGTCTTGTCTGAATTTAGAAGCAGAACATATTAAATTCTCCAAGTTTTTATATCATTTCAAGACATGCTTTTATCTATTTAACTGGTTGGGCTCATCAGGATTTATGGATAAAGTAAAGCTGAGTGTCATCAGCGTAACAGTGAAAATTTATTCTATGCTGCCTGATAATTTTACCTATTGGAAGCATATATAGTAGTAAGAGAATTGGGCCCAAGTACTGAAACCTGTGGTACTACCACAATTACCCTGGAGTTTAAAGATGATTTTTTCATTTACATGAACAAAATGGAATCTGTCAGACAAATAAGATTTTAACCAGCCTAGCGCTGTTCCGCTGATCCTAACAGCATATTCCAGCCTTTCTAAGAGAATATTATGATCGACTGTATCAAATGCAGGACTGAGATCTAACAGAACCAGTACAGACACAAGTCCATTATCTGATGCAATAAGAATATCATTAGTGACTTTCAGCAGAGCTGATTTTCAGTGCTATGATGAGCTCTGAAACCTGACTGAAACTCTTCAAACAGGTCATTGCTGTGTAAATCCTCACACATTTGATTAGCAACTATTTTCTCAAGATTTTAAAAATAAACAATGGAAGATTGGATATCGGTCTGTAATTTATTAAGTCATCTCGATCCAGCGAAGGTTTCTTAAGCAAAGGTTTTTAATTACAGCTACCTTAAAAGCTTGTGGTACATACCATTTACTAAAGATAGATTAATCATATCTAAAATTGGGCTGGTAATCAGAGGAAACACTTCCTTAAATATTTGGTTGGGATTGGGTTCTGAACATACAAGTTGAAGTTTAGATGAAGCTAATATTTCTGATAACTCAGGAAACTCCACAGGATCAAAAACAGTCCAAACACAGATCAGGTTCTACAGTTATTTCAATTGTTGGTCTCACTTGTTGAGGATGAAGTAATCATCTCTGGGAGTATGTCAAAGATTTTCTTCCTTAATAGAATCAATTCTATTTTAGGAAAGATCCCATACAAGTCATGACTGCTGAGAGCTAAGGGAATGGATGGCTCAACCGAGCTATGACTCTGTGTAAGTTTAGCAACTGTATTAAAAGAGAAACCTAGGATTATTCTTGTTCTCTTCTATTAAAGGATGAGAATAAGCGCGTTCTAGGCTTGGTGAAGTGTCTTTTATACCAACAGTAGCTATTTTCCAGATTAAGTAGAATCCTCTAGTGTGTAGAGCGCCATTTTCGCTCCAATTTTATCTAACCTGTTGCTTTAAGGTACGCAGCTCTGAATTAAACCAGGGAGCTAGCCTCCTATGGAATAATTCCCTTCTTTTTCAAGGGGGGCTGCATTGTCTAATGCACCACGCAATGATGAAGTAAAGCCTCTGAACAAGAGAATCGATTTGTGAAGGGGAAGAAACAAAATTATTGCCCTCCAATGTGTTTTTCTGTGATAATGAGCAAATTAAAAGTGGAACAGATTCTTTAAAGGTTGTTACAGCATCGTCTGATAATGATCTACTATAAAGAAATTTTCTTTCAGGTGTGGAGTCCTCGGTTAAATTAAACTCAAAGGTTATTAAGAAATGGTCAGACAGGACAGGGTTGTGAGAAAATATTATGTCTTTACACTCAATGCCATATTAATATTTCTAAAATTACTATTTATGATTAATGCTGTCCATATTTAAGAGCCTAGCAGCAAATGGAATAAATGATATGGGTAAAGGTCTATAAAAGACAACAGAAGATTACAAACAGAAGAAAGAAAACATCGAAAGATTTTCTTCCAAAGACTAAACAAATCTAAACAGTATTGAAGCAGAATTGATCCAATTCTTTATTGGATCAATTTGATGACTCAGATTTGGATTAATATCAAACCTGAGAATCAAACACAGAGCCAAGATATCTGTGGAAGAATCTCCAATTGCTTTAGTTATAACTTTCACTTTCGGCATGCTCTTATCTGCATAAAATCAGTTATTGACTTTATGATTGACATTAGGATCCAGAAAGTTGTCATCATCCTACTGAGCCTTGAAGGAGGAACAGAAGGGCTTAGGCAGCAAAACACAGAGCATCCTTGGGCATTCTGGAACTATGTGTACATTGTTAACAGCAGGGCTGACATTGATTTTTCCTTGGCTTTTACACCAACTCACTGGACTCACTTAAAAGTACCTAAAAGCATCAAGAAAAGCTGCTCATGTCATTTAAAATGAGATGCAAGGCAGTGAATTCAAATTTGAGACTGAATCTGGTTCTACAGATGATCCACATTGCCCTGTCTTTCAGTGTTTAACCCCGTCTCTCCTAGACATAGCTACTGGCTGAGCTTCTACTGTGACTAACTCTATGTGCTCTCTTTCAGACTCTAGACTTGAAAACTGGCTCAGAGTTCATCTGCTTAGCTGTCTTTCTCTCCCAGATGAAGCCACTAAAGGAGCTATAACCATTAATGTTTTACTTAATGTGTTCTTTTTGTGTCTCTGCTCTCTTCTCTTAAACTCCCAGTTTCCTTGGATAGAAAAAACTTTGAATTTAAATAATAATAAACAATCTGACTGCACTGTTTGATAACTAGGATCAACTGGAATGTATGTGCTTGACTTGAAATCTGTATGATTCGATTGAATTACCTTTATAAAGTGCTTTGAGATGAGAATCGGTGCTATATAAATAAACTTAAATGAATTGAATCTGGTTATCATTTTCTAAATGACACTAATTTTCATTGTTTGCCCTCATGTTTGAGGTGATAGGTGCCTTTTTTTAAAACCAGGTTGCACAAAGACATCATCTCTGTCCAGCAGCTGTTTTCCTGGAACTTAGCTATGGCCCTTCTCGTTTCACTGAACACCTCTTTTCTGTTGAACATCTTCTGTAACACAAAGCTGCTTCTTTTTAATTAAGGACGGGTATCAGCCCACAGGTCCGCTTGTATTATATATTTATGTTACCAAAACAACTGCAGGAAATATGCTTTAAAACATATTTTCCTGCCCAGTGTTAGATTTTGATGACTAAAACAAATACAAAACTAATAGCTACTAAGAAAATGACTGATGGTTGTTGCGTCCAAAAAGGGGAATATTTGCAGCCATGACGTAGAGTGACTGTTGTAGTTACACTCACGTTTTTTTATTCACTCCGAAACAAAAAGAAAAAACATTTCTATAACCCTGCTGGCATTAAAACACACAATAGTATCTACACCAGAAGATCAGGTCATACTACAAAGTCCAATAAAGAGCAGCATCAAACAGCCACAGCTAAAAGTTGTCATGAATATATTTAGGGAGGTTAAAGGAGTAGAGCATAAAGTAGTCAAGCTGTTTTAACATGGTTTAAATTCTCATGTTGGCCTGCTGGAAGTCAAATTTAGCTGTTTCTTTGGTTTAGATCTTCAATTTACTGCCTTATTCAACTAAATAGTAAATTAAGCAATTTTATGTTGATCGGTCAACGTAAAGGCTTCTTAAAAGGTGAGTTAGAGTGTACCTGGTTAAGGAATGGTGGACTCCTGGGGGGGGAGCCAAAAGAATTTTTTCTCATGTGCTGCATCCTAAAACAAAAAGTAAACGAAAACTATCATGTTTATCTTATTGAACAGTTTGAGGAAAAAGGATGTGTTGGTAGCCCACCTCCCAATAGATTGAGCCAGTTTGTCTTTCCTGCCATTGGAGTTATCCTGCAGCTTCAGGCGCTGTACCAACGAATGAGCTGCAACACAAAGGTGAAAATCTGATCAGGATGAGCAATCCAGACCTGAAGCAGATTGCTGACAAATCTGAAACTGTGAAATAAACGATCTCAGCGGTCAGCAAGTTAATGATGTTACCCAGAGCTCCTTTGGGCACAGAGAGGAGTTTGATTGGTTCAGCCTCAGGGGAAAGTCCAGAAGCTTTCTGCAGAGCTCTCAAGGTTTCAGTGTTCTGTTCAAGAAGAAAAAATGAAAGCATGACGGTACTGCTCCTCTATTACTGTAACTGATGTGATGGGGATGCACATTTCTGAATTATGTTATTCAGTTATTATTGAAGGAATCAGAGGTAAAATTACAGCAAAGTATTCTGCAACCAAATTTGATATTTACACAGTCACATCTTGACAAGATAATCAAAGATTTTCAATACATTTTTTATGGACCGAATCAATAATTAGACATAACATTTTGGATTATGATTAATCTACAGCAATTTCGACCTTGATTTACTGGAATGTTGTGGCATTGCTTTCATGCAGTGGTTCATCCAACCATACAGGTCCAGATGCAGTTATATTCTACATAACATATAGCAAAATAAAAACTGCTGCTTTACACTTCATCCTCTTCTAAAACATGCCGCTATGTTTGGAAAAAAAGTATTACAAAACGGGATTTCTGTCAATTAGTTCTATATTCACAAGTGTTCAACCTTTCTCTGTGTCACTTTTTAGGGTCCTGCATTTTAGTGGAAATGTGATTTTCATCTACATGGAGAGATTTTTTCTTAATACCTTACCTTCCAGGCTGAAACAACCATCTGTGAAGTTTACTCCTAAAAGCACTGTTAATCGTACTTTTACTGTTGTTTTCCAGCGTCGTTTGATGACATCACCTGCTCATTCAATATCATGGAGCTTTGCATACAGAAATCTGCACCAGATCCACTCCGCTCTACAATCCACTTATTAGCATTGTGTGCTTAGCAGAACAATATCTTTGCAGTGTGTTTAGCAAACTGAAATTGGAGCACTACACTCATATCTCATGTGGAGGTGGGCACAGCATCATGGAGCTTGCACTACAACAAACGTCATTTTGGTGTGCAAGCCCTATGCCGCTGCCTTCAGCTTTTTTTACTTGCTCCCTGCCACCGGCATAACAAACCGGGGAAGAGGGAGCGCTACATAGCTCGCAGATCATTATGTTCTGCATTCCCTTTCAA